>JBBPDC010166345.1:0-17763 GCA_037974485.1 Hemigrammopetersius urotaenia | reverse complement strand
CAGACAGAGAGAGAGAGAGAGAGAGAGAGAGAGAGAGAGAGAGAGAGAGAGAGAGAGAGAGAGACTGAGAAAGATGTATAGAGAAGTGACATATAGCACTCTTTTAGGTCTTAGTCACTTCCAGTCACTTGTCGAATTGAGAATACCCACATCACTATTGAAGCTGGATTTGTTTAGGAGCTACTTTTGTTCCTGAGGGATTAGCTGTAATGTCCTTCATAAGAGACTTGATAGTCCAGAATAAAGTCTGTGTAACTTCCACAAATACTTACAGATAACCTGAAACATCATAGCCCAAATCATATGTATGCGACCAGAGCAACAGGAACCCAGTGGTGGTGCTGAAGGTAGGATTCGAACCAATGACCTCTTGTGCGCTTGTTCATTTTTCAGCAATAGGAGCCCAGTGAGCTGAGGGTGCTTGGTGCTGGTCCACAGTCATGGAGATCCTGATCAGCAACCTGTCCAAAACCAAACTCTCCCTGATCTCACTCTTCCTCCGATCTTTCAAAAAGTGGTGTGGACAAAATGTCACACTTGTATCAGCTCTCGAGTCATTTGGTACTGGACCGCACAGAATAAATATGTCTTATTGATTATCAGAGTCTGAAAGATCTTTTATTTTGAAAAAGATTTGTTTCGGTTACGTGAGGCGGTACATAAAACATTTTGTCCACAAAGTAGGAAAAAACAAACACACTTGACCACTAATACTCAGTAATCAATAGAAAAGCCTTTATTGGCTCTTACAGCAATCAAACTCTTCCTATAACTGCTATAACTACAGTTTGCAAAAAGTATGAAATGTTGGACATGCCCCTTTTTGTTCAAATGTAAATAAAAGCTGAGAAATATTTTTCACTGAGATTTGCACTTACTGCAGGACTGCATAGATATTTCTATGCCCCATAACCCTGTTTTCCTGTCCTTTTCTTTCCCTAAACCCACCAGGTCTGGACATGACCTCTCATTACCTTGTTCTCATCAAAGACGTTGAAGACAAACGTGGCGAACTTGGTGGGGTCGCCGAAGGGGAAGAACTGTTTATAAATCTTCTGAAAGCCGGTTGAGTCCAGTTGTCCACTGGGGCAGTCCTTAATGAAGCCCTTATACCTGAAAAAGAGGCAGGAAACATTTTGGAGGAGATACTGGAGAGATACAGCTCCGGAAAGAAGTCTACTGCAGATTATCCTAAATCAGCGTAATCACCTGAATTACATCTTATTTAATGAGGAAAAGTATAAAAACACTGCTGTAATCAACACTCTCACAATGAGACCAGTTGGATGGTGAAACACTACTAGAAGTTCTGTCATTTCCTTTAAAATGATGCTTTAAAGAACAGTATTTTTATTTGGAATTGAGGAGAAATATTATCAGCAGTTCTTAAAAACTAAGGCAAAGCCGTACAGTTCAATACTTGTAACTCTCCCTGATCGCACTCTTCCTCCGATCTTTCAAAAAGCGGTGTAGACAAAATGTCTCCAAAGTAAATGATGCACTTTCCGATGGACTAACCTGTAGCAGATCCACTTTGCCTGAGCAACATATACTAAAATATTGACTTATGGGTAGTTAAAAATCAAGACAGTTTCAAAATGTGCTTTTTGATTTAGTTGACACAACATTTAACAGGCAGGACACCCGGTGAAAGCAGATTTTGTGCACCCATAAAATCTATTTATATATAAAGTCTGTAATTTTTGATGTGCTGCTAACTGATCTGACCTCCGAAATTTTAAGCAAGGACAGCTGAAATGAATGAAAATTAGAAATGCCTCTCTAGGGCATAGTGGAAGAAAAACAATGATAGAGAAAACCCCAGGGAGAGAAATAGAGAGGGATTAGTTATTACTCTGTCAGAAATGAAAAAGACTGGAGGGTGTGTTCAAAGAAAATGTGTAAATATGCAAAGATATGCAAATGAGTGGCAAAAAGAAAAATCCTATTTGAAGAGGCAGCAGAATTCAAGCTGTAATCCAAGACTACAAAGTAGAGACATGAAAACTCTCCCTCCAGTGCAAACAACTGACAGCAAGGGGTTTCATACTCCTGCATGCAGGCTTCTGCATTTTAAGTGTGTCATACATACAAATACACAAATCTTTGCAGTTGTTCAGCAGGACACATTTCTTTATCTAGACCAAGAGATGATTTGGGCAGTGCTAATGTTTACCCAGAAAGACTTTGCTGAATTAAAAATGTTACATTCTACATTTATGCCATTAATGCTGCAGTCTAAAAATAACTCATATTTCATAACTCATTCATCATATTTGCTTTCACTGTGTTCTAACAGCAGTTCATGAGACAAATAATCTGAGAATAAATCACACCTCCCTGGATGCATCTATTGCTTCTAATGCAATTAGCAAAAATCCACAGGGATCGATTCAAAACCACATTTACAGCATTTATCAGACACTTTTATCGAAAGCGACTTCCATTCCCTACCTACAGGCGGCAGTCTCCCTGGAGCAACTTGAGGTTAAGAGTCTTTCCCAGTGGTGGTCCTTAAGGTAGGATTCAAACCCATGACCGCTTGGTCCAAAGGCAAGTACCCTACCCCTAGGCCACCACCCCCAAAACTACCAATCAGAGAGAGGTAGTGTCAATCACTGCCCATGTACACTCCTCTCCTCCCCCTTTTATAAACTTAAAAACTACGGGTACTGGTGGTCTAATGGGTAGGCCGCTTACTTCTGGACCAAGAGGTCATGGGTTCAAATCCTACCTTCCGCACCACCACTGGTTCCCTGAGTAAGATCCTCAACCCCAGGAAGATTGACTCCCTTTAGTTAGGGAATGGAAGTTGCTTTGGGTAAAGGGTCTGATAAATGCCCTAAATGTAAATACCCATGCCTCCTTTACCAACAGCAGCTAACATGACGAAACAAATCAGCAGAGGAAAGCTAACAAGGCAGAATTAGACCAAGCCCAAATTGAAACAAGGGTAAATATCAGTTCAGCGTTTCCAAGATGGAGGGATCGAAGGGACATGAAAAGAATCCTAACCGATGACCACATTTCTAGGTAAAGAACAGTCTAGTGAAAGTCACTATAAAGAGTTAATTCAAGGGCAAAACTACATGTAAGACAGGGAGGAGCTGCGGAGGCTGGGTAGCCTTTAGCCTTTATATTTTATATTGTTCTTGTATCTGTGTCTCTGTGTGTCTTTGCAGTCATCACATAAGCAATTTCCGACGAATCAATTACATTTTTGATTTTCTCTCTTCTTAATTCTACAAGCTGCAGCTTTAAGCAGAGGCTCTTATCCAGACACATCCATGAATTAAATTTAATTGCACTGAAGCAGCTGCCCATAAGACAGAAGTCACAATGGCTGTCAGCTAAAGGTACTGCGTTGTGTAACTGTGTAACTGGGTTCTCTGGAGCAAGGGAGTACTTTCAGTGTTTATGATCCAGAACCAAGAATCCAGCATCAGCACACAGCTTCACTAACACTCTTGTGGCTGAATGCAATCAAATTCTCATACCAATGTTCCAAAAGCAAGTGTTAGGTCTTATCAGAATAGTAGAGGTTATGAGGGGACAAAGTTAATAGGGTATTAATATGAATGAATAAATAAACAAACAAACAAACAAACAATGATGTTGATGTTGATGATGATGATGATGTTGATGATGATGATGATGAAATAAAACAAAACACAATACAATACACACATGATTGTAGGAAAGGGAGAACAAGGGGATATGTATACAAATAGGTGTAAATAAAATAAATAGATGATCCGGAATCCAAATAAAATAGCGTACGGGATAAATAGTGATGGAGTGACAGAGTCATGCCCAGTTCTCATTAATAACCCTCCAATGAGCAGAAGTTTGGAAGGTCCTGAGTGCATCATGCAGTTCCGGAGACTTTAAAGAACATTACAACTTGGTTGATCCACGTCCACACAAAAACAGTTCAGTGATCACAAGCCTTTAATATGACCAACCCAGGCTTGTCACCAAAAACCAGAGCCAAAACCCTGAAGATATCATGAGAATATTTTCATGAGAACATTATTATAAATTATATAATGATAAATTATAAACGTATCACTGTGCGTTGACGTCTGCTTGAAAAAAACAAGTGCACAAAGTTTTGTGGTTCTAACCACGCGGAGTAGTTTCTAAAAGAGAGTCGTATAATAAGGAGAAAATGCATAACTTAGTGGTGTAAAAGCACAGCACAACACCATTTCAATCACTGTGAAAAATGCAAAAAGTTTTGTACCACTTGGTCTTAGACTTACTACTATATGTAAAGCAGACCATGGATTATTATTTTTATTATTATTATTATTCACTAACTCACACAAGTGTTTTTTAGCTTTAGTGATGAAGCCGCCTGGTTTTTGTAACCAGCGGATGAGATGGAGCAAGAAATTGTGGGAAGAGATGTTCTTCAGACTGAAGATTCATTTACGGGCAGCTAATTGTCTCATCTAGTAAACAGCATGAGAGCAGGAGAAGAAGTGCTTGAGACATAAAATGTGATTTAAAATGTGTGTGTGTGCGCAGTTCTGGCTGGAATAAGAAACACTGGGGAAAAGGTGTGTGTTTTCAGCTAGACAGTCAGGTAAAGAGGCCAAATATTTTTTTAAAAATGTAGATAAAAACATATACCATTCCGCACAAAAAATATGTGTAATATCTGCAACAAACAGCCCATTTTTTTAATTCACGGTGTATGGATATATATGGGATGTATGGACATCACAACGCTCTACATACGACTGGCTATTATCTGCTGATTCATGCTGAAGTGATGAGGGATGTTGTTACTGCAAGTCAAGTGTATTTATTTATGTAGCACTTTATTATTATTCATAAAATAAATTTACATTCATGTTGCTTATATCTTCATGGTTCTTAATTGAATTTGATTTAAACCCAGCTATTAAACACAGCTATTTACACCTGGTTTTAGGAATAACAAGACAAACTGCTGAAGTGGACTTGAGTTCCTCAATCCAATGCCAGCTACAGCTTTTGTGTCTTTTCTGATTTTGGACAGAATGGTCATACCTGCTGGCGAATGTATTTACAAGTTCATGTTTGTCTCATACCAAGTTTCATTATCTGTTTTGACTGAGTGTTGTATTTTTCATTTGTCATATTTTACATATTTTTGATTGTAAATTTTGTTAATTTCTGACATAACCTGACAGAGCTGTGTTTGTTACTCTTTACATGAAGCTATTGTTATTACGCTTAACTAGTGGGATCGCTGTGTAACTTACTTTTCCAGCGTGTGGGAAAAAAAACAGAGAGAACAAATGCTATAGACTGACAGATTGTCCTTGTGGGGATCTTACTTTCTTTCTATATAAACACAATTTTTTTTCCTGTGCATATTTTAAAGAAACTTCTAAACTGACTCATAGGTAATGTATTAGAAATAAAGCATGTACCTTAAGCAGAAAGGCAAGAGTGATTGAACAGTGATAATCCGCAAAGTAGTAATAGTAGTAATTATCTGTAGTCAAGTTCATGATGTCAGATACAGCTCCCTTTTAAAGCAGCTCTTTCTTCACACAAGAAAAATAGCTGTTCTAAGTTTGTCCATTACTGCAGCTGCCTGAGGTAGGTTTTGTAGGTATCCATGCTGTCCAGCAGATGGCAGCACCACCAGAAATGCAACGTAAGCGTCCCATCACAGTGGTGTGGAGTCATAAAGGCTATAACAAGCAGGTCAGGGCACAAATCTCTTCCTCTACAGTGACTGGTAGCCAAGGCAGGCCTCCCAAATGAGGCCCATATCTTTGGTCTGGAAGAAGACAAAGAAACTCACCTTTGAGTTTGAAGTTTCAGGAACCTAGCCAGGGTTTAGCGTAGACGTTTGATCAACGTCACAACAAGCCACCAACAAAGTCAGGCTTGCAACAGACATTTCTGTTACCTTTGTTTAAGTGAAGCGACCAAGTGCTTAATTTGAAACTGCAAAAACTTCATCCCTGAAATTCAGCAGACAAGATGATTGCCAGAAGCTACTGGACGAAGTTCCTTCCAAATGTCCACAGAAAATTTCTGAGAATGACTGACTGAAGTTTAGATATTTGCAAACATATCTAAACATGTAAGCTTAAGCTTGAACGCTTATATCTGGGCACAACACATCAACATATCTACAGCAACAAATGCTATAAAATCAAAAACTGTAAATGTGTTCATGCCTATGCTTTAAACTGTGTTGGAGAATATAAACTCAGATTTATGTGCATAGCAGTGGATTTATCGTTGATAAATTCACAATAAAAAAAATCCACAAGAGCAGCAAACATTTCAACAAGGTCCCAAATTTACATCAGCTGGGCCCCTAAAATACAGGAGACAAATCACAGCAACAGAGTCACAGTCAGTCTCACACATAAATAACAAGACTCTCCCCATAAGACTAGACAAAAAAACAGAGGGGAACAAACAATCAATTACACAATTTACCAACACAACAGACTCAAATGAATAATTTAGCAGATTTACTAAATTACACAACATAACATCCCAGTAGCACAGGTTTGATCAAGCCCCCCCCCCACACACACACACATGGCCATAACAGGAATGAACCTTCCCAATTAAACCCAGAATTAACTGAATATTGCTCTATTCCTTGGATGGCACCATTTTACTGGCTGACAGACATTTGTCAAACAAGGAGAACAAGACAAGTAATAATCTTTTTATGCTAAAGTACAATAAATGTCCACAGCAGAACAAAATAGTCTTGTGAGTTTTCTTTCTGTGTACCCTAACATTTGCATGTGCGGTAACTCCACTAGGGGTGTGTGTGTGTGTGTGTGTGTCACATGTGCGGTCACCCCATGACCGGCAGAGTGTAGATGTCTCAAAGCTTTAATATTATTTATTTGCGGGGTCTAACTTCTCCTTTTCCTTTTATCCATTTAAATTTTTGAACAAACAGTATAAGAACAGATGGATTGGGACACACGTTACTTCCAGGTCAATCTCCAGCAGACCAAGACATTTTGGACGACGCCACGCTTCCAACTTTGTAGACCGTTTGAGGAAGAACCTTTTCTATTTTGCCCACATAGTCTGTTAGTATGACGCAAACAATGTACGACGAAACACTCACGTCTCAATTTTTAGAGTTTTTTTATGGAAGTGAGCGTTATAAACTTGAAAAGCTGTATGTCAAGACTGTTGTAATCCGAGGATCCCCTGTACTGGGAAAATGGGCAAGTGTAAGGATCTGAGTGACTGACAGGCGCCAAATGCAAAACGGAAGATCTTGTCAGGGTCAGGGGCAACAAAGACTCATATATGCAATGAAGGCTGGCTTGGCTGTTCCTGCCTCAGAAATTGTTGAACTATTCATGCTTACAGTCCATCACAACTTGCTGCATAGTCAGACTGGTCAGAGTGCCCATGCTGATTCTTTCCACGACTGAAAGCACCTGTAAAAGGCACATGAACATCAAAACTTTAACTGGGGCAGATGGAGGCCTAGTGGTTAGGGCGTCCGTCCTGTGATCAGAAAGTTGTTGGTTTGAATCCCAAGACTGCTAGTGGCACCACTGAGGTTTTACTGTGCAAGGTACCGTCCCCACACACTACTCTCCCCCTACACACACTCCTCCCACCTGGGCGCTGTGTTCCTGGCTGCCCACTGCTTCACTTGGTGAATGGGTTCAATGCAGCTGTTCACATATGAAAAAATGGTCACTTTACACCATAGAGAAGGGGTCGCCAACTCCGGTCCTGGAGGGTCATGGTCCAGCACGTTTTGGTGATTTCCATGCTCAGAAACACCTGGTTCACTTCCCAGTTATTTGTAAGGTTTAGTGAATGTGTTTGAGGAGAACTACCATCAAACAGTGGTTGTACACCGAACGCCTCTACATGATGTGTATGTATATGTTGCTTCGGCACAAGGAGCTTTATGGGAGCGAGGCAAGCCGGCGAAGGCATTCATAGGGATTTTACTTTGAAGCGTTCCACCTACCTAAACACTGCTGGATCTGTTTTGTTTTGGCACCATAAAGGGAGGCATCCAGTATTAGGACAAGGTTTTAAATGTTATGGCTGTTCAGTGTAAATGCACTGGCAATGAATTAAAGTGTCTGAATCCGTCTTTCCCCTTACTGGAGTTATAGCCTTAAAAGCGTTGACAGCGCTATTAAAAAGAGTCATGCCACTCTAAATGTTATATTCCTCCCCTGCTGTTCTCACTATCACATGAAACAGTACACCTAAAAGTGGCAGTTTTACCATAGATCACGGCCTCTTGTTTACTGCTTCACTAGAAACATATTTCAAGCTTTTTAACAACAGAAACACTAGAAACTGTCGTACGTGGTCTTGCTGAGCTGCTCACAGGCTTTCTACAGTGGAGAAATTGAGCTTCTGTCACAGAAATATCTTAAGTGATAAGTGAACTGTAAGTTCTTTCACTAGTGTCAAAATAATGAGCGAGGCTTTGTTACAAGACACTCCCGTGCAGTCGAACATCCCACCAAAGATCCTTTTTTTGTTCACGTCCCAATTAAATTATAATGAAAAAAGACGTCTTTCGTCTTTTGTTCAGCGCTGCCATTTTTTCTCCTTTCATGTGCCCTCCTTTAATCAGCTTTCACTTTGTTCTATTGTTTTTAGCGCTTGTGTCCTTTGTTCAGTTTCTCTCACACTTTGTTTGGTAGCTCTGTCTTAGGACATTTACTCACTCCCTCTCTTCTCTCTCTCTCTCTCTCTCTCTCTCTCCCCCAGGCACTCGGTCCAGTGTCAATCGCTCTCCATCTGCCATGTGTAGCGTACAGCAGGCAGGCAACTCAAGGCTCTTGGCACACACACCCGGGGATTCAGGGAGACAGAGAAAAAGTGAAGGGGACAGAAAAATAGAGATACAGAGAGGAAAAAAGAGGAGAATGACTCAACATAGACTAAATTTGCTAGCTGAGCATGCACTGCAGAGGCCATCCAGATGTGAGCTTACTGAGTCAATCCCTAAAAATCCAAAACCAACAATAAAGGATCTACGATTTCAATCTTTCATATGAATAACAACATATAAAACATACTGTAACTGTGAGGCGTGATTCGCTATCTGTCCCTGGTTCTTTTGGCTTACACAAATCATCTCCTCAAACCTGCAATCAGGCAGAAGATTCTGCACTATCATGGCCAGAACAGAGAGACTCAAGAGGAGCTTCTATCTTCAGGCAATTTGAGTCCTAAACCAGAACAGGCCCCCCCTCCCCTCATTGCCTTAAGAAACTGATACAGCACCTCAGGGCGTCATATCATATTGTCATATTTCATATCTGCCTTCGTTATTTATTATTACAACATTGCATTACATGCTGCTATACATATATTCTGTACACGCTGCTATACTGCACCTACTGCTATACTGTATTGCTATACTGTCCACGCTGCTATACTGCTATACTCTTCATGCTACTATAACGTAAACACTGCTATACTGTACTGCTATACTGTACATGCTCCTTACAGTACATGCTGCTTTACAGTACATGCTGCTATACTGCTATACTCTTCATGCTACTATAACGTAAACACTGCTATACTGTACTGCTATACTGTACATGCTCCTTACAGTACATGCTGCTTTACAGTACATGCTGCTATACTGCTATACTCTACATGCTGCTATAACGTAAACACTGCTATACTGTACATGCTGCTTTACAGTACATGCTGCTATACTGGTCCTTACATTTGTTTACATTGCTAGGCTAATTTGGCACAATGCACTTTAACATCCTGCTTGCATGCTGTACATATTTGCCGGCTCCACTCGGGCCCTCACCCAAGCTGTGGCAATCGCTGCCTAAAACTCCGGCAGAGATTGTTGCTCCTGATCCTGATGTTAATGGACTACGGGCTCTCTGTTCCTCTTCCAACAGTATTTACCTCTCTGGACACTTAGTCAAACCGACTCTGTTAACTGTAGACGGCCTATCTGCCTATAATATTGTTCCCGAAAGCCTTCTCTTGTTATTTATCCTCTTAAAGGTTCTCATTCCTTTGTCTCTTGGTCTACCTGAGGGGGACGGGTTCTATTTTTGAGTCTTGGTTCCTCCTGAGGTTTCTTCCTCCAGCTGAGGGGGTTTTTCCTCGCCCTTGTCGCCTTTGGCCTTACTCACTAGGGTCTTGGACCTGGACTCTTTAAAGCTGTTTTGTAACAACCTGGTTGTAAAAAGCGCTATATAAATTACATTGAATTGAATTGAATTAAATCGAATACATATGTAAATCTGCCTGACTGTTGCTACACTTATAACTTATAATTTAGCTTACAAATTTTACCTTATAACTTGTGTTCCTGTTTAAGTTGTTTTACTTTTTATTTTAGATTTGTTATTAAATTTAAATGTGTACTTCCAATTGTCCAACTTAAAAATCAGCAGTTCAGGACACATTTCAGAGTGTTATACTTGTCTATGAATGTGACAAATAAAGAGTCTTGAATCTAAAGTGTGTTTCATTAAGTTTGCATTGGAGCGGGCAAGCTGCAATGATGCATGTCTATATCAGGAAACCACATCAAGTTAAATAGTCCCAACAGATCTGCTTGTGTGACCAAAGTTAATCATGTGCATTCAGGATAACATTTCATACATCTAATTCCTGTAAAACACCTGCTAGCCTAGTTATTTATGAAGTCCATTGTGACTTCATAAATGTGCCAGCCCTGACACTGTGGCAATCCACAAAGAATTAATCACTCTGACAACTGTACTGAAATTGAAAAGCCCATAAGGTCCCTCTGTCCACTGTTGTGTGCTGGCTGGAACTGAGAGTGCCTGCTTCTAGTCAACATCAAAACAAAAGCACATGAACCAGTTATCTATATCTCTATATCTATAACTCATCTCAACTCATGTCAGGATATAACACCACACACAGTATCCATGTTAACAGCGGGGCCAGTATGCAGTTGTCAGGTAAACAGTATTTCACAGTATCCAAAACACTGGTGCAGCAAAGACTGTATGTATTTCATAATCTGATTTTAAAGTGTCCAGTGGTATGTAAAAGCTCTGAAGAGTAAGAACATGTGAGCAGGAAACAATGGTTTGTGCATTAGGGTAAAAATGAAAGAGTGAAACTTACCACTGCTGTACTTCTTTTTCAGTGACTGAGGAGAAAGACAAGAGAATTAGTGAATTAGTTAAAAAAATGTTAACATATCATACGTTATATACACAGTATCCAAGTGTTCTTCATATACTTTCTCCATGAATGAAATAGCTACCATTCTGATCACTTTATCACTCTAAATCTAAATATGTTACATTTTACATTCTGGATACATACACAGAATGCTACCATTCTAGGCAACCATTCAGAATCCACATGAAATCACAGTGCATGAATAGATTTTAGGCAATTGTTCTGAATCCATGCTACCATTCTACTCTACCACTCTAAATCCATATATGTTATAATTCTACTAAACTATTCTGAATCCATGTATGTTCTCATTCTACTCTGCCATTTTGAATCCATGCTACCATTCTACTCCATCAGTTAGTAGCCTAGTGGTTAGGGCATTCGCCCTGCGACCAGAAAGTCCGGGTTCGATTCCCAAGACCGCTAGGCACCACTGAGGTACCCTGAGCAAGGTACCGTCACCACGCACTGCTCCCCGGGCGCTGTGTTCGTAGCTGCCCCCTGCTTCACTTGGTGAATGGGATAAATGCAGAGGTTAAATTTTGTGCTGTTCACACTGTGTGCTGTGGTGTGTTCACATATGACAAATGGTCACTTTCCTATCATTCTTAATGTGTGTTATCATATTTTTTTAAATTTTAAATTGTACTTACATCTATACTTATACTTACTTGTACTCATTTCTTTTATTTTATTTGGGTTTCTGAAAATGTCCACATTTTAATTTATAATTTACTTATTGGTTTAATGTTTGCACAGTCAGTAAAGGAGCAGTTCAGGATACATTTCACTGTGTGTTGTACTTGTATGACTGCATGTGACAAATAAAGAATCTTGAATCTCTTAAATCTCTTGAATTCTACTCTATCATTCTTAATCCATGCTACCATTCTACTATACTATTCTGAATCCATGTGTGTTACCATTCTACTCTATCATTCTTAATCCATGTATGTTACCATTCTATTCCACCGTTCTGAATCCATATATATTAACATTGCTTAATAACATTGCTTAAAACACGCTATCATAGTGTATTCACATCTGCCACAACTGTAGGCAATCACTCCTGCCTCCATATATGTTCCCACGAGACTCTACCATTTTGAAAGCATATATGTTACCACTTCTGAATGCATTTACCGTATGTACAGAATGTCTGAATCATTCTGAATGTCTTAGTTTTGTGTCATAATTTTATATGTGTGTAAAGGCATGCAGTGAGACTGTCGGTGCAGCTGAGACAGAAGAAAACTGGAGCTGTGATGAGCAAAGAGTCCGAGCTGTCGCCTCTCGGGATGGGGCTGCGTCAACTCAGCCATGTACTGACAGTCTCTGAACCATTACAGACTCTGCAGGACTCTTTGTTACTTCACACACACTTACAGGAATAGTTTGGAATAGCTGACCATGACTTATCTCTTGTCCTAAATTCTGTGGTGGAGCTCCGAGGCTACTGTAGCTAACAAGGAAGCTCGTACCACTCCAATGACCTGCACGTTTAAATCATCACACACTTGCCTCAAACTGGGTGGAGTGGTTTAGTGGTCTCAGACGTATGAACATGAAATAATAACTATGGCTATAAAATACCAAAAATCTAGCAAGAAAATAGCAAGTGGACATCGAAAATGCCCTGGACTGTATCTGCAGAATGGGAAAATGTCCTGAATTAGCTCACTGAACACTGAAACTTGGTGAACTTGGTCTGTTGACTGTAGTTTACTATTATTACCTTAGAAAAGAAAAAACATGGTGTGTTCTGAGCTTGCCTGGCACGCATGTTAATAATTTCTCATGTTTCAGTTGTCACTCCGTACAGCAGTCAGCCTCAACGAGCCACACATTAGACGAAATTATCATAAAGCCTAACACATGACACCATGTTCACCGAAGCACCACGGAGGTATCGTGAGCAGGAAAGCAAATGTAGCCTAAACAGCCAGTGTGGTTTGTCTGATCTGTTATATTATAAACAAGGGCTCTCCAAGCCTGTATCAGTGAGCCGCTGGAGCATGTTTATTGCAGCCTATTATCTTAATGCTTCGCATTGCTAAGTGAAGTATGTGTCCCTGGCTGTGTCCGTGGTAACCCCCACTGCGTTATTACTGATACTCACGCACACACATCTCGAGCCCTTTGTCTGGGGCAGTGGCATAGTCATTACAAAGGTCAGTGGAGTGTATCCAAGCGAAAGGAATTGAGAGAGCAGGAGAGGGAAGGAGAGTTATGAATAGTGGAGGATGAAGGGTAAGAGGAGGATGGGTGGAAGGAGAGCGAGAGAGAGAAAATGAAAGAAATGGATATGTCTGATTAATGAATAAGAGTGAACATTTATTTGAACAATAAAAAGAAGGGTTAACCATTTAACACCTCTATGAAATATAACACATTCAGCGTTTTTAATATGAATTATTTGTGACAAATACACAGCCATGAATAAAAATGTCTTGTTATTGTTTTTTTAGTGTGTGTGAGAGTGTCTGTGTAAAATCTGCAGGTCACTATTGTTTTATACTCTATTGACCAATACTTGATTCCACATTCCACACAAAAAACATGTTTGGAGAAATGCATATAAATAATGTATTATAAAATTGGACAAGTGAAAGTACACTCTTCCATTATTTTACACCTGCAACAAGCAATGATGTTAAGAGTGTGAGTGTGAGTGTGTGTGTGTGTGTGTGTGTGTGTGTGTGTGAGAGAGAGAGAGAGAGAGAGAGAGAGAGAGTGAGACTCTGTTTCATCCATCAGAAACTGAATCAGGAGTGAAGCGGCTGGAATATAGACCAGCCGCTATGTTCTAATCTTCACCTGGTGGTCTAGAGCTCACGGGAGTTGCCCCTGCAATCAGAAGGTTGTGCGTTCTGATTTTAGGACTACCCTGTTTCACTTGGTGAATGGGAAAAATGGGTTAAAAAACCCTGTGATGTGTTCACATATAACTATAAGGGGGCGCTTTACTTTACTTTACTTTAAGAGAAAAGAATTTGCTGATGCCACAGGTTTTGTGTGCATTGAAGAATGACCTTTGTTAATGAAGGAGCAGGAACTTGGTTATATATTCAGTAAATTAACTATGAAAACAACTCTATGAACAAAGGAACCCTGTGAGACTCATCTCTATCTGATATGCAGCATGTCGAAAGTACAAAAGTGCAATTATATGCCATAGATGTTAAATATATATATGTGTTATTATAGAAAAACACTGGAGTACTCTGCATAATTCATTTGTTGAGTTTTTGATGGTATTTTTAAGAATGTGACAATGGGGTTACTTGTTTTGGCTGCTTAAACTAAGCAGATGTGAGAAAATATACATGTACATCTCTACCACGAATACAAAAAAATACTATTTGCATAAAGCAGTTTTTCATAACAAACTATATATTCTTTCCTATCAGCACTGAAAACAAAACAGTTTCACAGTAATAGACTGTTTCACATCAAGCCTGTATGCCTTCATTTAAAAGGACTGTTTTATTCATACACCTATCCCACTCAGAAAGAACATCTAACTAAAATGAAAGAACTTCAATAGAAGAAAACAGCACCTCAGGAACTGAGCCCACCATAAGCCATTATGTTCAAGTATGTTCTCACACACACACACACACACACACATAGTGCCTTGCAAAAGCATTCACACCCTCTTGGCATTTTTTATGTTTTGTTGCCTCAAACCTGGAATTAAAATGGATTGTTTGATAGTTTGCACCATTTCATTTACAGAACATGCCTACAACTTTGAAGATGTACTTTTTTTTTTTTTTGTGAAGCGAACAACAAATAGAACAAAGTAACAGAAAACGTCAGTGTGCATAGCTGTTCACCCCCACTAAAGTCAGTACTTTGTAGAGCCACCTTTTGTGGCAATTACAGCTGCGAGTATCTTAGGATAAGACACTATGAGCTCAGCCACATCTTGCCACTGGGATTTTTACCCATTCCTCAAGTTTGGGTGGTTTTCGCTTGTGAACAGCAATCTGATCACAGATTCTCAATTGGTCTGGACTGTGACTGGGCCGTTCCAACACATTTCAATGTTTCCCCTTAAACCACTTGAGTGTTGCTTTAGCAGTGCTTCGGGTCGTCGTCCTGCTCGAAGGTGAACCTCCGTCCTTCTCAAATCACAGGCGGACTGACATGTTCCGCTGAAGAATATCCCTGTGTTCAGCACCATCCACCATTTTCCCTCAACGCAGACCAGTTTCCCAGTCCATGCTGCTGAAGAACATCCCCACAGCATGATGTTGCCACCACCATGTTTCATAGTGGTGATGGTGTTCTTGGGGTGATGGGATGTGTTGAGTTTGCGCCAGACATGGTTTCCTTGGTGGCCGAAAAGTTCAATTTTGGTTTCTAGCCACTTTTCCATAAAGCCCAGCTCTGCTGTGGACAGACACTCGGGTATCTGTCGTGGACAGATATTCCAGTCTCTGCAGCTCCTTCAGGGTTCCCTATGCTCTCTGTGCTGTGGCTCTGACTAATGCCCTTCTTGCCTGGACTCTGACTTGTACTTTTCAGCAATGTTGTCCCTGACTTGTTTGGAGCTCCTTGGTCTTCACAGTGTGATGCTGCTTGCTTAGTGGTGTTCAGCCTCTGGGGCCGTTCAGAAAAGGTGTGTTTATACTGACAGATCATCTGACACTTAGACTGAACACAGGTGGACTTCATTTCACTGATTATCGGTTGCACCAGAACTTTTTATGAGCTTCATAGAAAAGGGGATGAATACATATGCACATGCCAATTTTCATATATATATATATATATATATATATTTTTTTTTTTTTTCTCATTTCACTTCATCAACTTAGACTATTTTGTGCAGCTCCATCACATAATATGAGGTTTAAATGATTTAAATGACAAGTTGGAATGTAACAAAATGTCAAACGCCATGGGGGGTGAATACTTCTGCAAGGCACTGTACATACCTACACATACACACAGTGACTCTTGGAGGAGGGGCTAACCCCTGTTAGCCTGTCTGTGTGAGTGAGCTCCTGCAGGAGACCACAGAATTACAACTATCGTTTGAATGTCAAACATTTGAATGCTTAATAATCACAGAATTACACAGAATTACAATCACCGTTTGAATGCTAAATAAATATTGTCATAGTTTTGTCATAGTTATTCTTTGAACCATGAATATTAATTTACGCAGTTGCAAGTTCACACAGTCCCAGTCATAACAGCATTATTACAAAAAATTGGTATAATAATTTTTTTCTGTGTTTCGGTGTTCCTCATTTTCGGTTTGCGGTTTCGGCCAAAAAATAATTTACATTTACAGCATTTATCGGACGCTTTCATCCAAAGCGACTTCCAAACCCTACCTACAGGGGACAGTCTCCCTGGAGCAAATTTGGGGTTAAGGGTCTTGCTCAGGGACCCAGTGGTGGTATGCTGAAGGTAGGATTCGAACCCATGACCTCTTGGTCCGGAGGCAAGTATCCTACTCACTGAGCTAACTCCACCCCAGAAAATAATACTTTCGGTGCGTCCCTACTCCTAATCCTATGTTCGCATCTGGAGCGTGATTACTGTGAATCTGTGAATTTATTTGGTCCTGTTAACCTGGATAAAAAGCAGCAGTGTATGTAAAACACAAAAAATGTGTAGTATTTGTTAAATGTAGCATTACTGATGCATTTGGTTTATCAAAAATAATTCATATCACAAAACTTTACATATCACAGAGTTCACAGCTTCAGTTGTTCACAATTCTCGGAAACTTAGGCAATTTCATGTAAATGGCAAACATTCTCCGCATATTTTTTTGTTGTTGCTATTTTTGTGTTTTCATGCATTTTGGTGCTAAACTATTCAGAAAATATATAATTTACCTAAATATTATTTATAATTTTAGCATAAATATTAACTTCAGCTACATTAAATTCAGCTACATTTCCATATAAAATAGAACTGCAAACATTTTTAGTACTGTCGAGAGAACACAAAGCAACAGTATACAAAAGCACATCTTGGGATGATGAAATGCAGCTATACTCAGAGATGGAATGTTTGAAAGAAGTCAATCCAAGAGTGTTATTTATTTCCCCTTGCTGCTGATTGGCTGCTGCTCTCTGGCAGCTGCAGTCTAGAATTACTGCATCAGAACAGTTTACTTTTACATTTTCTTTAAGGCTAATTTATTATGCTGAATTTAAAATGAAATTAAAGTTTTGGGAGCAGATTTGGGGACATATTTAGGGTTTACACTATAAAATAGGTATTTATAGGCATTTTTTTACACATCACCAATTAGTGTTTTTCACAATTCGCAGGTGCTCTGGGAACATAACCCCTGTGAATTTCAGGGGTCAACTGTCTCTCACATTTATTTGTCAGCAATACACATGCACTAAAGGAAGAACGTTGGAGCTGTGGTCCTCCATGCTGGCACGAACGACATCAGGCTGAGGCAGACGGAGATCCTGAAGGAGGACTTCAGGAGGCTGGTGGAGAAGGTCCGCAGCACATCACCCACAACGAGGATCATCGTGTCTGGACCACTTCCCACATTTCAGCGTGGAGCTGAGCGGTTTAGTAGACTTTTCGCTTTTAACGAATGGT
>JBBPDC010166335.1:0-17764 GCA_037974485.1 Hemigrammopetersius urotaenia | reverse complement strand
TATTTCACACGTTTTCATTTAGAGCTGCTCGACCAACACCTTTCAGTTTAACCAGAATAAAAACCTGCAGGTTCTGGAATAAATGGATCAGAGGTGAAGATCTGTGGGGTGCCAAAACCTTTAACTGGTCGTGTAAATTGTCTGTATTGTGTGACGGTGTTTGACTGGTGGTGTGTGTGTGGAGACCGGAGGTGTGTGTGTGGTGTGTGACGGTGTTGGACTGGTGGTGTGTGTGTGTGGTGTGTGACGGTATTGGACTGGTGGTGTGTGTTTGTAAACTGGGCCTTAACTCTGAGTGGTGTTGTTCCTGCAGGGTCCATCGGGGAAGCAGGGTCTGCACGGTCTGTCTGGAGCCGACGGTCCTCCTGTGAGTAACCCCCCCCCCACAGAGGCCAATCCCATGGAGTCAGCCCTGGGGGCGGGGGGCAGAGCTGCTAACACCCCCCTAAAGAAAACGAAAACTTTTCAGACCATTCTAACATATTACAATGCACTAAAACCTGCACAGGAGAAGCAAGGCAGGCCTCATTACTGTAAAGAGACCTGTTCTGGTTGATGGGGTGGGGGTGGGGGGTTGTTTAAAGGGGTTTAGGTGGTTTTGAAAGGTGTTAGGGGGGTGAGGGTGTTTGGAGGGTGTTGGGGGTGTTTGATGGGTGTTTGGGGAGTGTTTGAGGGGTGTGGTGGGATTTTGAGGGTGGTTGAGGGGTGTTTGAGGGGCATGGGGCATGTTTGGGGAGTTTTGGGGGGTTTAGGGGGGTGGAGGGTGTCTGAGGGGTGTTAGGGTGTTTGGGGGGTTTTGAGGGTGAAGTGCAGATATTTAGCCCCCGCTGGCTGGCGGAGGATGTTTTGTTGACTGGTTTGTGTTTAATCGGGCTGTAAACTCCCCCGCAGGGTCACCCCGGTAAGGAAGGGCCCCCCGGAGAGAAAGGAACCGTGGTGAGTGTTTCCGCTCTGCTGTTTCTCTCTTAAAGCGCAGCTTTGTGTTTCAGAACATGAGCTCAGGCCTGAACCACCCCGGAGCTCTGAGGAAGATCCGGAACCGGGGGGCTTCGGGCCGCCTGCGGGTCCTCAGACAAACCAGGACGTCTGAAATTCACTGTCTGCTGTTGTTTGTATTCAGGTGCAGACAGAGTGTATTAGTGTTTATTATCTAAAGCTGAATTAATGCGATGTTGTTTTGGTCATTTGTGTGGTTTTAGGGTCATCCTGGACCTCACGGCTCCATCGGCTATCCCGGCCCACGCGGAGTCAAAGTACGTCCTTCTATTATTCAGAGTCAAAACACGGGGTTCTGCCTTCCGAACACTGTAACACTGAACCCCCGAACCCCCACCCCCCAAACGGCTATTTTTATCTCTTTAGGGGGGTGTCTGGGCTTTCTCAGTACCCCCCCCCCCGTAATTCAAACCATGATTCACTCTCATATTCATATATTCACTACAGCCAATAGAATGTTAGAATATCTTTATTATGAATATTTAATTCATGTCATATTTAATTTCTGTCACTATAGCAACCCCTAGTGGATCAATAAAGTACATCTGGCTCTATCTGTCTGTCTGTCTGTGTCTCTCGGCCTGTGTTTTTCTGTCTGTCTGTCTGTTTCTTTATCTGTCTGTGTCTATCTTTCTGACTGTCTCTTTGTCTGTGTGTCTGTCTGTCTGTCTCTCTCTCTCTCTGTGTCTGTCTGTGTATTATTTTTTTAAACCCAATCCTCTGGCCTGTAGTTTAGTTAGAGGAGAATATCGGTAGTTTGTGGATTTTTACCTTTAAAAAACAGCTAAAAATGAGAACACCCGCTATTAAATTTTGTTGGAATTTATTCAAATCCAGTCATCACCTTCATTTCAGCTCTTTCTGTTCATCACCTCTCTGTTAACCGTGTTTTTGTCTCCACACTTTAGGGTGCTGAGGGCGTTCGCGGCTTGAAGGGAGGCAAAGGAGAAAAGGCGAGTGCTGCTGCGTTCCGTGCTTGTCCTTTCGGCCCGGTGCTGGTTCTGAGAGGGAAGTGTGAGAGGAGGAAAGACCCGAGAGGTCTCAGTCGCTGGGCTCTAATGTGCTGTGGAACATTATACTGGAACGAGCGCCTGATTCTGAGTTTCCTCGCACTTTAAATGTTTTCCCGCGTGAGTCAGCGCTGGTTCAGACGGGCGATTTAGATCGGAGAGCTGAGGCTGCGGCGAGAGGCGGAGCTTCAAGCAGGGAGTCTCTTCCAGAACCCAAAGGAAAACTTGGCTTTGTTCCTATGAGGCCGTTTTCCAAGAATGTCTTTCATGGCGTTCCGTGCTCTGTGGAGAGATCTGAGCGGCCTGAGGCAGAATGAGGAACCAGAACAAATATACAGTTAAACCACGAGCATGGGTTCGGTACCAAACTGTTGGGTTTGGGTCGGTGCCCGGAACGGTGGATCAGTACCAGTTCAGTATCAAAGCAAAACTGATAAACATCAAAAGTTCTATAAAAAAAAAACACACTTTATTGTGGACAAGTCACTGAATCTGCAGCAGTCACTGACCCAGAACCTGGACAAGTCACTCACCCAGAAGCTAGAGCAGTCACTGACCCGGACCTGGACCAATCACTGACCCGGACCTGGACCAGTCACTGACCCAGAACGTAGACCAGTCACTGACCTGGACCTGGACCAGTCACTGTCCCTGAAAACTTCTGTTTCATGCCAGAGGTTTGACTGAGCTGTTGTTTCTACTTTGACCACCAGAGGGCACAGTTTCTTTTAGAATGAGCTCAGATGCCAGCGTCCAGACTGTTCTGAGGTCAGGCCTTGTTCTGTGTGACTCAGAGTTGAAGCTGGAAGGTTCTGGTTAAATTCGAGTTTTAAGAGTTTGAGAAAAAGCCTTTATTTGTTTCTTTATTCCGCTCAGAGAGACACCCCGTACCCGTGCTCTGCTCTTTGGCCACCTGGTGTCAGCATTGAGCCACAGTTCTGATGAACGTTTTCGCTCCTAAATATCATAGAAATATCAAGAATACAATTCAAAAAGATCTTGACAGAACACTAATATTCCTATTGAAGGCTCTTCAGTTCATTTCCCCGAGGAAGATTTTGCTCCTCAGTCTTTCTTTCTCTCATCGAGACTCAAATCTGGTCACTGAGATGAAGTTCAGGCTCATTTATAAGATAAATGAATTTATGAGAAGAAAGTTTTCTTCTGGATCTTCTAGGTGGATCTGAAGATCTGATGATCTGAGCTGAATGAAGATCAGAGCAGTGAGAGAAAAGAGATTTGATGTGAAGATCTTAAACTGCGATCGGGCTGAGATTAGAGAAGCTCTTTCTCGGGAGCTGAATTTGGTCAGATTGATGTTAAACTGAGTTCAGGTCTGTTCAGGAGGACCGGAGACAGAGACAATCTGATTCTGGATTTAACTTTAATCTGAGTTCTTTAGTTTTAACTGGGTGTTTTATGTGCTTCACACTTTATTTAGTGAATATCTTCCTCTTTGTTTTTAATTCTACACTTTTACTTTGTAAAGTGACTGTAAAGTGTGTTCGTTTCCAGGGTGAAGACGGTTTCCCAGGCTTTAAAGGTGACATGGGCCTCAAAGGTGATAAGGTAGGTGGTGGTGCTCCATGTTCTCCTGCACGTTGTTTCCTTATCTGGCAGCATTTCTGATTTGTTTGTGTCTGGAAGGCCTTCAGGCTCAGTCTCTGTAAACAGAACCCGTCTGGGTCTGGGAGGTGCGGTGAGAACCCGGTGTAGAACCTGATGAGCGGCGCCGGCCCTCGCCGGGTGTGTGTTTGTGTGTTTGTAAGATGTTTACTGTTGTTGACGGTGTTTAGGGAGAGGGGGGTGTGATCGGCCCCAGAGGAGAAGACGGACCCGAGGGCCCGAAGGGGAAGTCGGGCCCCACCGGAGAGTCGGGCCCCTTGGGCCTGGCTGGAGAAAAGGTAACCCCCGGTTCTGAAACGCTCTTTGCTGTAAAAGCCGAGTTTTATTCAGACCAGCTGTGGAACAAATCATCACTTTTATTTGTCATGTCTTTTATTTAAAGCTTATTGGTGTGTGGGTGCACATTGGAGCCCTGCGTCTCTGTCATATATGAACATATATTTTTAAAGTAAAAAAACGATCCATGTCTTGTTATTTTAAGTTAGTGGCTCTTTCACACTGGATGTGAAACACAAAGAGCCGCAAAAAGCACCTCGAGACCAGCTTGACGTCTCATTCGTGTAGTGGATAGTGTATAGTGCTGCTGGATATGTGATTTGTGGTAATCTTCCCTCCACTTATCTGCTCTAACAGCACATTCATATTTTTAATTATGAGTTTATCTCCGTTGACACGAACGCCTGCATCTCCAGAGCTTTTCTCTCAACATGCCTTGATACAGTTGTTGGATGAGGCAGAAAATCTTTAACAGTAAACTCCCCTTATTTAACACCGAGCTGAAGTACGTCAGTAAAACCAGGCAACACAGTCACAATATCTTTACAGCACAGTTCACCACATTTGACTCTCTCTTTCTGGACTCGGGGGTGGGGGGGGGGGTTGTTTTATCTGTGAGTTTCAGATTCGTCTGACCAGGCAGTAAGAGGACAGGCATCTCCCACAATCCTGAAGTGCCGGATTTGTGGCCGCTTGCACAGCACAGAGTCCAGCTCTTTACCGATTTCCCAGCCTTTAGTTCTGTTTAATAATCTCCCTTCATTTTATCGACAATTTCAAATGCATCCTTCATTTTGCAAACAAATTTGTCCCGCCCATGGCAACCTAAACCCGCCCACAACAACCTTAACCCCGCCCAATCCTGCCAGATCTGCGTCGGGTCCTGCGGAACCCGCTCCCAATGCAGGGCTCTACTGCACATTTCAAGAAGCTCCATAAATGTTATAAGTCTGTATTTTTTCTAAAACTGTTTTACCACAGACTGAATAATCGCTGAACGGCTGGATCTGAGTAATCCGAGGTGAAATGCTTCAGTAAACTGTTAGTATGGAGATTTCAGGTCCTGTTCCACTGTGTTAAAGGTTTCTGTGTTAATTCTGTGCTGCTGTGTGTGTTTAGGGGAAGCTGGGTGTTCCTGGACTGCCTGGTTACCCTGGACGCCAAGGTCCCAAGGTAGGACTTCTCAGTCTTTCACATCCACAGAGCAGCCGAGTGTCCGTCAGGGTGGCGGTGAAGTTTTCTCTGTATGAAACTAATCAAACACAGCATTTCGGTCACCGTCAGATTCCAGACTCTGAAGATTTAGTTCCACGATTGTATGAAAGACTCGCATCTAGGAGACCAGAGCAGCTCTCAGCTCCATCGTGTGGAATCCTGCCGTGACCTGGTCCTCAGTCAGGGCCTGGTTTATCTTTTATATTGTGTAGTGAAGTGGAGAACACTGCTGCCCTCACTCTTGCTCCCCATAACGCCGCCTGGGTTTGAGCTCTTTACTCGCTCCTGCTGGAACCACCCTGGCAGAGCTGGTGGAGGTTTAGGAGCTGGTGGAGGTTCAGGAGCCAGGGTGGAGGTTCAGGAGCTGGGGTGGAGGTTCAGGAGCTGGGGTAAAGGTTCAGGAGCCAGGGTGGAGGTTCAGGAGCCAGGGTGGAGGTTCAGGACCTGGGGTGGAGGTTCAGGAGCTGGGGTAGAGGTTCAGGAGCCAGGGTGGTGGTTCAGGAGCCAGGGTGGTGGTTCAGGAGATGGGGTGGAGGTTCAGGAGCCGGGGTGGAGGTTCAGAAACCGGGGTAGAGGTTCAGGAGCTGGGGTGGAGGTTTAGGAGCCAGGGTGGAGGTTCAGGAGCTGGGGTGGAGGTTCAGGAGCTGGTTAGTGCTGATGTTCCAGATGTTCCAGGGGGTGGAGGTCTAGTCGGTAGAATACCTGGCTCTAGACCATAAGGTTGTGGGTTTGAATCCTACGTTCAGCACCAACACTGGGTTCCTGAGCAATTCAGATTCATTAATAATAAAAACATGGGAAATAAAGCCAGTTTCCTTTCTAAGATGAAAGAATCTGTAACAGTGCAGGTCTGACTCCTATTAACTGGTTATTGGTGATACAGAGTCAAATTCTAGACTAACTTTTAACTTTAAATGCACTCGTTACTGTTTCAGCACTTAACAGCTTCTTAAATAACACTGGTCTGGAGATCCACACTATCACTATCACTATCATTATATCAGGGGGCTTTTTGAAGGGAAATACTAATAAAAATAAAGGTTTTTATAAAAGAACCCAGATGGTGAAAATACAGTACGTTTATTAGTTGTTGTTTTTAAATGTAGAAGTAAAAGCAGTAATATTTCAGGCCAGACTGAAAGGGACACATGTGTACGTGCTGGTCCAGATAAACCATCGCCATGTCTCCACAGGGTTCCACGGGTTTCCCTGGCTTTCCTGGATCCAACGGAGAGAAAGGAGGTCGGGTAAGACCTATTTAGAGCCTCTTATAGAACAGACAGAACCTCACACTGCTCAGAGAAACTGGGCTGGACAGAGATGAATGTGTCCCAGAGGCAGGAGGTCGAGAGGTTTCCTCTCACAAATCACGAGTTCAGTGGAGAGCATGAAGAGAGGCAGAAGGTCAGACGCAATGAGACGTAGGAGAGTAGAATGTCAGTAAGTCTCAGAGGAAACATCCATCAGCCTCCGCCCTCACGGAGCTCCTGCAGAGAACCAGAACAGAAGAGAGACATAAAGCAGCAGAAAATCACACAATTTACACCTTTAATTCTGCTGAAGTAATGAAACTGACAGGCATCCAGTGGACCGTGTGTAGAGTTACACTAGAGTTTAATACAGTTCTGTGCAAAAGTTTTCAAATTTCCTGTCAGACTGTCTGATCTCTGTCACACTGAGGAGATTAAATTACAGAAATGTGAACAAATGTTTTACTGACTGGCTGCAAAGTGTAAAGATACTTGGAGCCTAGATAAAGGAGCTCCACCCACTCAGCATTCAGCACCACCAGTATACTGATCATCTCTTGATCATCTGGAATCATCTGCTCCTTGTTCTTCACTGGTTCAGGACTTCAGTTAGATGCTCTTTGAATGATTCATACCTAGGTCACTGAAACTGGTCAGGTTTAGGGTCTGGACTGGAAATGAGAGGGTCTGAAGGTCCTTCAGGAAGCCTGGAGAACTTTTCCTCAAGAACACAGTAACATACAAGAGGGTCTGGATCTCTGGAAGAGAGAAATGAGTAGATGAAATACTTTTGCACAGAACTGTATGTACCAAAATAAAACTCCATAGTCTGAAGGCCAGGATTTAATCTTCTCATTGTGTTTCCTGTAGGGAATTGCTGGCAAAGCAGGACCAAGAGGACAACGAGGACCAACGGTATGGAGAAACCTCCTTGCGCTTCAAGCTGCACTGTTGGAAAGTTCCTTTAAAAATGTCTCTCATTAATTCTAACGTGTGTTCTCAGGGTCCGCGAGGTGGGAGAGGAGCGAGAGGACCAACAGGAAAACCAGGACCGAAGGTGAGATCAGGATCTCAGGACTTCATATTCCCTGTCTGGGTTCCTCCCATCTCACTTTTCCCAGGGTTCAGCTGAGGTGGGATAGAGTTCTGTTGGCCTTTAGAACATGCAGCGAATGTTCAGGTTCTAAATAAAGATCTCACCAGTGTATCAGGACCTTCTACTTATAGCTAGACTTGCCTGTTCTACGACTGGATTTCTCATCATTTCATCCTTTCTAGAGAAGTTTTTGACGGTTCTTTTCACTTTTTACAGGGTTCTTCAGGGAACGATGGACCTTCAGGTGGTCCTGGCGAAAGAGTGAGTTCTTCTGCATATTTGAAGACCGTATTGTTTGTTAAAATTCACATTAAAATAATTGTTTATTGATTACTAGTGTCAGTAATGTTGTTTATTATCTTTAATCCCAGGGGCCTCAGGGACCTCAGGGGCCTGTCGGACTCCCAGGACCTAAGGGCCCAAATGTAAGGACTTTAAATTCTACACCTTTCCACTGATCTTCATCTGATCTTCCTCTGATCTTCCACTGATCTTCCACTGATCTTCCTCTGATCTTCCACTGATCTTCCTCTGATCTTCTACTGATCTTCCACTGATCTTCCTCTGATCTTCCTCTGATCTTCCACTGATCTTCCTCTAATCTTCCACTGATCTTCCACTTATCTTCCACTGATTTTCCTCTGATCTTCCACCGATCTTCCTCTGATCTTCCTCTGATCTTCCTCTGATCTTCCTCTGATCTTCTGCTGATCTTCCACTGATCTTCCTCTGATCTTCCTCCGATCTTCCTCTGATCTTCCACTGATCTTCCTCTGATCTTCCACACAAACTCTATGACCTGACAGTGAATATCACAGGTCAACAAAAATGTTTTTGTAACACACTTTTCATGCTGATTTCAGATCTGCTTTTAGATTTTTTCAGTCACATCCACTTTTTGAATGATGAGTAATATTAGATCTGCAATAGACTTACATTCGTTTTTTATTAAAGCGCAGCACCAATCAAGATCTGTTTCAATATCTTCAGTGTGAAGTCAGACAGGCCACACTGTGGCATAGATATAATGATCAGTGTCAGTCAGCTACCACTGTTTCTCCAAAAACGCTCAGCATATGATTATTATATGATCATTATACAAACTATCATACAATATAGAACTAGCTTCATCACAAACACTGTACATGCAGGAAAAAGTAAACACAGATCTGAAATCAGCATGAAAAACACTACAGAACCCACAGAAACTGATACATGATGATTCTGACCTGTGATATTATACATTCACTGAAAGCTTTACAACATTTGTGTTAGCCATTTTTTCATCCACTCTAAGCTGGGGGGTGCTGGACTCTCACAGGGGCGAAAGGCTGAGAAACACTCGAGTCAGAACACACACACCAAGGGACATCTCCAGTCTACCTCCCCTTTGGGAGTTAAAGAAGGGTGTGGTGTGTGTGTATATGTATTGGGAGGGGCTATGTGTGTTGGGAAGGTGTTTGTGTGTGGTGTATGTGTGTTGGTGGCGGTAGCTCAGTGAGTAGGATACTTGCCTCCGGACCAAGAGGTCACAGGTTCGAATCCTACCTCCAGCATACCACCACTGGGTCCCTGAGCAAGACCCTTAACCCCAAGTTGCTCCAGGGAGACTGTCCCCTGTAGGTAGAGAATGGAAGTTGCTTTGGATAAAAGCGTCTGATAAATAATGTAAATGTTGGGTATGTGTGTGTGTGGGGTGTATGTGTGTGTGGTAGGTGCGAGTTGCTCCCCAAATTGAGACATTAAGACCCACATCGGTTAGCGAGGGGGCGGGGCCATGGCCTGGCCAGCGTATGGAGCCACCCGGTTCTGATCACGTCACATCACTGAAATGTGCAGGAACGCATTTTTAATGTTGTTAATGCTGCGTTTAAGCATTTTATTTTATTTTGCAGCCTTTAATTCAAATTAATAGTAATCGAACACTAGAGAGCAGAACACGGCAATAAGTGTGTTTCTAAAAGATGAACAGTGGCGTTATCAGGAGTAACAACGTACTCTGTCCCACCACAACCCATCTGAACCACTGAGAGCTGCACTCAAATCAGCATCAAGAAAAAGAGGAACAAATCAGGAAAATCAGACCTGATATAATTTATTAAAGCATTACAGCACATTATGGCAGTCTGTGTTGGTTTAGTAATATTTCATTTTTTTTAAAAATCCAGTTGGCACAAAAATGAGGAAAAAATATTGCATTTCACTCTAAGGCTACTGACAGTCCTGTAATGGAGGCACCTGTACTGTAGGGGCAGTATATTTGGCTTTGCTTTGCACTACATGAAAAACCACAAGAGGCCACAGCTGGGGGGGCCGGATTGGGGGGTCACCAAGTGGATTTCCCAGAGCTGCACAATATGGATAAAGTATCAGAATTAGAATTTTAATGCTACATGTTTTGATTGTGATTCATTTCAATACATTAAAGGGTCCATATCATTTTCTGGAATTACAATGTGTGATGTCACATCATACTCAGACGACCGACCCATTCATGTGTTTCAGCCTTTTGAATGAGCTGTAATACAGGACAGCCTATCAGAAAAGAGATCATTTACATACATTAGCCTTAAATAAAACAAATCCTGAAATATTTTGGTAAAAAAATTATGAGCCTTTTAAAAGCCCTCAGTGAACCTTTAATGGTTCATATTAAAATAATGAGACTTCTGTTGGCCTGCATGAAGACCTCGATTCATCAGAACTGGAGCTCTGATTAGTCACACTGTCAGAAAGACTGTGATTGGTTAGAGGCTCATTTGCATATTGAAGATATCAGATCTGTAATATCAGTATTCCAGAGGCGGATATTGTAATAATGATTAATCGTGCAGCTCATTGATCATTATTTCTCAGGGGACTGGAGCTCCTGGATCAAACATCTCAACGCGTTTCCCTGAACAGAGAAAATAAATCTGCGGAATTTCTCGTTTTCTTTGATCAATCCTGCGGTGGAGCGAGGAGCCCGAAACCAGAGCTGGGCAGAACAAGATAGAGAGAGAGAAAGTGTGTGTATATTATATATATATATTATACATTTATATACACTTAGTAATATTAACAGTGAAAGACTTTAGAGGTATTCACGTCAGCAAATGTTAATAGTTATAATATTTACATTAACTTTAATCAAATATTAACATTTATTCATTACAATACTAATAATGCTACGGGCCGACCTAAAGTAAATGCTGTAACAATTACATATGAGCTACTGGCAGCAAATGTTAAAAAAGTTAATAATATTAACACTTGTTATTTTCAATATTATAAGTAATGATAATGTTAGTGTTAATAATGCTAGCGCTTCAGTAAATTATTAGTAGCATTTATATTATTAAATGTTAGCACTGGTGATGTTAGTAAACTAACGTGAACAGTAACATCTTTAAGCTCTCGTGAGATCGTTAGTAAAGGTTAACGTTAATATTAGCGCTTGTGAAAACACGTTAATGTTAGTGAAGAATGTTTGTGTATTCCTTTTTTTGGTTATCAGTGTAGCGGTGAAACCGGAGCTGAGCAGTTTTGGTCGGACGTGCGATCGGCGGCACCGTCAGAGCAGAACTCTCAGTCGCATCTTTATTCTCCAGGCCCCACCCACCGCAGGGTTGGTTTCTGTAAACTGGGAAACGTGCGGAGATGATGGTCCTGGACTCCAGATGGTAAACCCTGGATGTTCCTCCAGGTAAGGAACGCCCCTCGGTCCTCCCACTGGGTCCTCACCTCTGGGTTAAATGATCAGGTTAACTGAAGTAATCCAGGTTTCTGACCCCGCCCCCCCAGAAGCCGTGTCCTTCCCGCTCAGTTCAGGAGCTCCAGGTAGGTTATCGGCACTTTGCCTTTCTGATGACCCCTCTCCCCCATCAGCCAATCAGAGTCCATGCCCGGGACGCTGCTCACAGTGATTACCTGGAGGAAGAAGATGAAGGAGAAGTAGTTCAGTGCTAACGCAAGTTTGAACCAAACATCTAATAAGGGCAAAAACAGGAACAGACCAGGTTTCTCTGTTTATCCTTTATATACAGTGGGGTAAAGTGCTGGACTGTGTACTGATGATGGATGGATGGATGGATGGAGGAACGGAGGGGTGTTACCTCGTCAGCCAGCAGGGAGAGTTCACTGCTGCTGGCAGCGTCGTAATCATACAGCACGCGCGCCCTACGCGGGCCGGACGAGCCGCGGAGCTCATTTAAGGATGGAGAGGCCTGCGCCGGGGTCAGCGCCGGGGTCAGGCTGGGAGGGGACACAGAGATGCTGGCGGAGGAAGCGGCTGCCGGAGCGTTATTATTGGAGCAGAACGAGGAGGGGAAGCTGGAGGAGAAGATCAGGGAGACGTGAAGAAGGACCAAAACACACAGAAACACAATTACAATATATATTTTGAGTGCGGTTTGTGTGAAAGCGGGTGCGGTTTGTGTAAACGCAGTGTATTGAGACCCACCTCCCCAGCTGCTTCTGTAGGTTCACCATGTACTGGTAGCACTGGGCGTAGTACACAGCCTGGGCGTCCACAAAGTCGTTCAGACAGCGCAGGTGATGAGCCTGCACAGAAAGAGAAGCGGTCAGTAGGAGCTGTGTGTGTGTGTGTGTGCATGCATATGTGTGTGTAAGTCTGTGTTTGTGTGTGTGTGTGAGAGAGAGAGTGTGCACGTACGTGTGTGCTGCTAACGCCCTCCAGCAGCAGTCTGGTGATCTCAGCCTGACGGTCAAACTCACTCTGAGCTATCCTCAACTCTGTCTCCGCCTGTGGGAACACACACGCACACGCACACGCACACAGCTGCATAAAGGTGATGAATTAATTAATTTAATAATAATGGATGTATTAATTAATGCATTATTTAATAATACATAATTCAATAATTAATTCAATCTTGTCTTTCAGCAGTTTAGCCCCGCCCATTCAGAAAAACTCTGCTGATTCTTCAACATGGAACCATAAAAGCGGCTGGATTTTATATAATTATATAAGTAGGAGAAAATGAGAGTCTGGGTCCTTTAACACGATTCCTGGAGAGCAAGTCCATACTTCACTCTTACCTGCTGCACCTCCTCTGTCCACATCTGAGCAGCATTTAAAATAATGACAGGAGATCATCAGAGCACAGTTAACACACACACACACACACACACACACCTAACTGTTTGGGACACCTAAACCAGCTCCTTTAAAAAGCAGGAGCGGCGTCCCAAAACATCTGACCAGTGTTTCCAAAACACACATAACTCACACAAAACACAAGATCACTGTTGTTCTCAGACAGGGAGGAGGAAATAAACGGATCCTTCACTTTCTCTCTCTCTCACTCACACACACACACATGTCTGGTTGTCACTGGGTGTGTCCCAACTTCCTCCGTTCTTACCGAAAACTGAAGTCCCCTCTTATACTATATTTAACAATGAACTACAGTCACCTCAAAAGCTTTTACTGCCTTTAGTTAATATCTCCAGAGCCTAGGAATGATAATATACTCTGAATACTAAATATGACACCAGAAATACAGCAATTCCTCGCTTTTCGCTGGGGTTACATTCCAAAAGCACCTGTGTGTTTTGGTAAAAAAAATGTCTATTTTTATAGTGTAAACCCTAAATCAGCCCCCAAATCTGCTCCCAGAACACTTTGAGTTCATATTAAACTCAGTTTAATGAATTACCCTTAAAGAAAATGTAAAGGTAAATAAATCAGAATCAGAAAACTTTATTGCTTAAAAAAAAATTAGTGTTAACAGTGTGCAAAGACTTGTACACAAAAGAAACAATGAAATAACTCTCGCTCCCCACATGTTTAGACAGGGCACAGCTTACTAAATAAACTGAGATAACTGTTGAAAATTGTGTGTGTTTGGGGGGGGGGGGTTTAAAAAAAAAAAACATGGACAAGACACTAAACAGTCATGCTACATGCTGCAGCAGCAGCTGCTTCTTCTTTTTATGGCGGTTGACAACTTTTCAGTGCATTACTGCCACCACTGGACTAGTGACGGTAATACAGTTCGGTTCTCAGAAAAAATCTGTGTTAGACCGAATTCAGGTAGAACTGAGGGGATTCTGTACTTTGTGCTGAAAATTCTTCATGTTTTTAATTCAGTCTAATAAACCCATTAATATCAATGTATTACTGATATTCATGGATTTAATTTAATATCAGTGTTGATGAAACACATTTATTTTAGCACAGGTATCAAAATCAGCCTGGCTGGGTCGGACTTGTTCTTGCAGTGAGAAGACACGTCTCGAAACAACTATGCTGTACAGCAGTTTAGCCCCGCCCACCCCACTCTCTACACGTGTGTTATCGTCACGAGACTCCACATCAACACTTCACAAGCACAGACACTCATTAACAGCTCGGAAAACACAGAGAGCTGCGTTCTCTCTGGCCCTCAGGAACCCAAAACAAGGCCTGAACCCTGGAGATGACAGGGACGTCATACGCCGCTGAACTCACTCGCACTTAAAGGGCCCATATCAAGCAAAAGGAACCCCCCTCTCTTTTCTTACACATGCAGTTTGACGTATTATGTAGAGATTCAGCTGCAAAGACAGTTTTGAATTCACTGTGGTTGTGATGTCACAGCCATGAACACAATACATTGTATCACAAAACTGTTCTGCACTATATTACTTCGACACAGCAGTGTTATAAACTGATACCAACGTATTTAATATTTTGGTATGGGCGTCTGTTCTGGTTGCGTCCACAAGGTGGCGCTAGACCTGGTGTTAAACGTAAAGGAGGTCAGTGACTCCTGCTTTACAGATGAAGAACCAATAATATTGTATCCCAGAACAAATATTGTCATAGTAGATTCCCACTCCTATTGGCTACATGAGTGTTAATCCTAGCCCCGCCCATTCAAGTTGAAGTGGATACTTGATAGTCTGGGCTGCTTTTTAAATGAGACCAATCAGAACAGAGTTCGTTTGCATATCAGTCTTTAAGGCACAGGAGTGTAAAAATACATTAAGACTATTAATGCACTACTAAGACTAATAATTAACCTGACAGAAATTTGGAATATGGGTCCTTTAAGTGCAGTAAATTCTCCGCAGGCACGGTTCGCTGGGCAGGCCGAGAGAAGGCAGGCGGTTCGGACACAGTGAGGACAAACCTTCAGCCACCTGACATGCAAGAAGCTGATAAAGTAAGAAAAGTGAGCCACATACTCCTCTCCCAGCGGTGGGGTGGAGTTTAGCTCCTGCTTGTTAGCGCAGCGTGGAGAGAAAGAGAGAGAAACACACTTGGTGAGACAGGACCACCCGACCCACCCAGAGAGAGAGAGAGAGAGAGGACAGTTATACTGAGTGATGGAGAGAGGGAGGACCACCCTACCCACCCAGAGAGAGAGAGAGAGGACAGCTATATTTAGTGATGGGGGAGAGGGAGGACCCCTTTTCTTTGTTATAGCTAACAAGGATACACAATCAATCAGTCAGTCTGTATGTAAGTATACATATATATTTATCTGCTGGCCTAGTGGTTAAGGCATTCGCCCCGTGATCAGAAAGTCCGGGTTCGATTCCCAAGACCGCTAGGCGGTTAGGGTACTCACTGCTGATCGAGCGTCGGCCGCTCTCGCCTTCCTCAGTCTGGTCTTAGCTGCATCCAGGTCCAGCCGCTTAATCTGCAGCAGCTTCCGCTCTTTCTGTGGAACAAACCAACAACATGAGCGATGGACCTTCAATATACCAGAACGGTCATGGCTTCTTTTTATCACTGGAGCTACGAGAACAGCGTAATCAACACTAATGACCACTAATGAAACATCAATATTAAGTCCATGTTTATGCATAATAGTTTTAGTTTAATCATTCATCTGAACTAAGCTTCTATTAATAGCTACATTAGCCGTGTAGCTGCAGTCCTAAATCAATCAATCAATCAATCTTTTGAACTGTTTATCCTAATCACAGACACACTCACACTAAATGGGGGGAGGTGTTAGTACAGCGGATCCGCACTCACAGAGATGGTTTTGTAATCTCCGTCGATGAAGTTCCTAAAGGGTGTGAGGAAGTTGATGGCAGTGCTGTGGATGAACTCTTTCTCAGTGCCGCCGAGCTGCTTCTCCGTCTCTCCGCACTTAATCAGAGCGCTGCCTGCAGGAGAGGAGGAGGATCAGCCTGACTACAGCCCGGCTAGCATTCGACTACAGCCAGGCTACTGCCAGGCTTCTGCCCAACAACAGGCAGACTACATCCTGGCTACTATCCGACTACTGCCAGGCTACAGACCAACTACTGCCAGACTACAGCCCGACTACCGTCTGACTACAGCAACACACCATGTAGAGCTGTGTGTAGATATCTGTTCCAAGACCAGTACTAAACTGATCCTAAACTGGTCCCAGTCCCTGCCTGGTTCCTGCTGAGCTCTGGAGAGTCTCCTGTTCAGTCAGGGTTGCTATGGGTGTTAATACTTTCTCACAGAGCTGCGTTTCCAGATGGTGGATCCTGGATTGGATCAGTGAAGGACGGAGCGCCGCTCTGTTGATCAGAACATTTGTAGCGACGCTCCTATCTCATTATAGAAACACAAACACCACAATAAGATAACAGGTGGGAGTAGAAATAAGCGTTTGGACGCTGTCTGTTGCGATAGAAGCCTAGTTGACATTCACTAGATGTGATGTTAATAATTAGAATTATGAATTTATTCATCATCAGTATTTCAAATTATCCTCCAATTGTAAACACTGCTCCGGGCATTCTTCATAGGGTGTGATAACACTCCCACTCCCTCATGTGTGATTTCTCACCGTCTCTGATCGCGAGAGACGAGGTGAAAAAATGATGTGAACCCCTGAACTAAACCAGCTCCAAAAATACTCTAAATAAAAGCCCTAAAATACTAAATATAGACTTGAGTAGAAAACTACTCAACCTGGCCAAAATGATTCTTCACTGGAGAAAAACGATACATTCTGACAAATTGTAATACATTACATGAGGTGTAGGGGGTGAGATTTTTCTTTTGTTTTTTTATCAGCTTAACTAATTAATAAACACTTTCAGTGAATATTTAGTGATGAACCAGTGAAATTCGGCTAAAAGGCTCTCCCCGTTCTCACCGTACGCCGTCCCGGGTCCAAACTCGTGCCCTGCATCAATCATGCACTCGCCCAGCAGCTCGTGGTTGTTTGCCCGTGTAGGAACTTTCCTGTCCAGCTTCTCGTAAAGAAACTCCTCCATCCTGACGTCTGGCCAAATCACACAAATCAGACAAATTCAATTAGGAAACACACACACACACAGTCATGTGAAGCGTCATGTGGCCACTTCAGAACTCTGCAGCTACAGCCGGCAGGCAGCGGCCCTCAGAATACTCGCTACAGATCATTCAGACCAACAAACAAATAAATAAACAAGAAAACACAATGAGGATGTAGTAAAGTATCAAAATATCATCACCCCCAACACACACCCCCCCCCACCATCCAGCTCAAGTCTCATTACTACCCTGTCCCACAACTGAACATCGTCTTTTCTTAATTTAGATTTAATTCTAAATACTGAGAGAATCTTGAACTGTTTCCAGTCTTACTGTACGAGGATCAATGCGAGGATTAATATGAGGATTAATGTTTGAAAAACCAAATTAAAATGATAAAAAAAATGTATAGATTCATGCTATTTCTAAATGAAGCTAATTATAAAACAGTTTTATGCAGAACTGAATACAAAACTGTACCACACACACACGCCCCTGAGCTGAACTTTTTTCCTGTGATTGACTCTATTCTGTATATTCTTTATCCTTCTGTACTATTTCTAGACAATTATTTATTATTATCCCTCGGTCTTCGCATGTTTGGACCCATAATGACTCTTTCTGAATCTTTAAAGTCCTGCTGGTCTGCTAATCGTGTTGGTCCCATACAGGCCCGAAGGTGTTCTGAACCCCTACAGCAGAAGGAGCACGTCCCAGTAAACCAGTAAACATGTGCTCACTGGGGTTGGGCTGCAGGAGGACCTCCGTCTGCCTCATGACTTTCTCCGTCCAGTGTCTGGTGGCCTCCGCCCGGCCGAGTAGGTTCTCCAGGTGAGCATCGAGTTCTGTCTTCTCGGCCTGGCCGAGCTTCTCCTCAGTGAACTGCACAGACAGAGCGACGGATGCTTTAATGCAATTCATTTTAAACTCAGTTTAATACTTTACCCTAAAAGAGAATGTGAGGGTAAACCCGTATCCGTACTGTACAGTTTACACTTCCGCCTGTATAGACTGGACTGGAATTCATGCAGCGCCTTTTCTTTGGTATAAGCAGGTAAATACAGTAATAAATTAATTT
>JBBPDC010166316.1:7219-17765 GCA_037974485.1 Hemigrammopetersius urotaenia | reverse complement strand
ACACACACACACACACACACGCACACACACACACACACATACACACACACACACACACACACACACACACACACACAAACACGCACACGCACACGCACACGCACACGCACACGCACACATACACATACACATACACATACACATACACATACACATACACATACACACACACTCACACACACACACACTCACACTCACACTCACACTCACACTCACACTCACACTCACACTCACACACACACACACACCGGAGCGCCAAGATGAGAAGATCCAGTGGAGAATTCTATGAATGCTCTTAATTATTAAGGTGTGTTTGTCCTCAGGGCCCTGGGCGAAATAACTTCAAACTGAAAGACACCCAAACCCAAACACAAACTCACACACACACAATGTTATGAAATTCCTCACAGTAAACACTTCTGTGTGTGAACACAATAATAATAACCGTCAGTCAGCTTTGTTGTTTATGTGTGTGTGAGTGTGTGTGTGTGTGGGGGGGGGGCAGGATGTTTAGGATTCCTAAGTAATAACACTTGAAAGGAGTGGTCAATCCTTCAGGCAAATAAATCAAGTAATCACTATTAACTACCCAATAAATCACCAATAAATTACCAATACAATCACTAATGAATCACCAATAAATCAATAATAAATCAACAATAAAATCAACAATAAATCACCAATAAATAAACAATGCATCAATAATAAATCACCAATAAAACCACTAATAAATCACCAATAAATCAATAATAAATCAACAATAAATTAACAACCAATCACCAATAAATCATCAATAAGGCATACATTAATCAACAGTCAATGGTAAACACAGCCAGACAGCAGCGGAGAGAGAGAGAGAGAGAAAGGAGAAAGGAGAAAGGAAAAAGAGAGAAAGAGAAAGAGAAAGAGAAAGAGAGAGAATGAGAGAAAGAGAGAGAATGAGGGATTACCTTCTTTCCTTTCCTCCGCCGGGTTCTGGGTTTGGGGGTTTTCTCTTTGTCTTCTTCGTTCATCATAAACTCCACTTAGTCCAGCATGGAGAAACATACACACACACACACACAAACCCTGAGAAACAAACACACACCCTGTACAGACTAACACACACACTGCTCCGCTCGCAGAGTCTGAACACACACGTGTGTGTAAAAGAGATGCTGCTTCACACACACACACACACACACACACACACACACACACATACACACACACTCCCTCACTCCAAACACACACGCACACTGCCTGCTTCTGCTCTCACTTACACTCAGCAGAGAGAGAGAGAAAGAGAGAAAGAGAGAGAGAGGGGGGGGGTGGAGAGACAGAGGGAGAGAGAAAACGAAGAAGAGTTAGAAAAAGAAAGAGAGGGAGCGAGAGGGGCGTGGAGACAGAGAAAGAGGAAGGAGGGGTGCAAGGAGAGAGAGAAATAGAGAGAGAGATAGAGAGAGAGAGGGAGAAACAGAGAAAGAGAGAGAGAGTAGAGGGAGAAAGAGAGAGAGAGAGAGAGTGAGGTAGAGGGGAGAGAGAGGTAGAGACAGAAAGAGAGAGAAACATAGAGAGAGAGAGAGAGACAGAGAGAGAGAAACAGAGAGAGAGAGAGAAAGAGGAAGGAGGGGTGCGAGGAGAGAGAGAAACAGAGAGCGAGAAAGAGAGAGAGAGAGAGAGAGGGAGAGAGGGAGAAACAGAGAAAGAGAGAGAGAGAGTAAAGGGAGAAAGAGAGAGAGAGAGGTAGAGGGAGAAAGAGAGGGAGAAACAGAGACAGAGAGAGAGGTAGAGGGATAAAGAGAAAGAGAACATCAACTACACTGACATCAGCTAAACTGACATCAGCAAGACTGACATCAACATCAACAACAATAATAATACCATTAACATCAGCACGACTGACAGCAACAACGTTGACATCAACAGCACTGATATCAACAACACTGACATCAGTATCAACAACACTGACATCAACATCATCAACAACACTGACATTAACAGCACTGACATCAGCAACATCAACAACACTGACATCAACAGCACTGACATCAGCAACATCAACAACACTGACATCAACATAACACTGACATCAACATAACACTGACATCAACAACACTGAAATCAACATCAACAACACTGACATCCACATCAACAACACTGACATCAACATTAACAACATCAACACTGACATCAATTTCATCATTAACAACAACAACAACACTGACAACAACACTGACATCATATTACTAGACCGACCACAGACATGGAATATTACTAGACTGACCACAGACATAGAATATTACTAGACTGACCACAGACATAGAATATTACTAGACTGACCACAGACATAGAATCAACAACACAGACATCAACATGATCAGCATCAACAACACTGACATCAACTACAATAACAACAACATCATCAACACTGACATCAACAACACTGGGGTCCGTTCTTCGTACATCGCTTGATACATCCGAGATGAACTGATACATCTAAGTATATCTCCTAGGACTAGTTGTTAAAATCCCTTGATGACACGCATCGTATGGCGATGACTTCTTGGGTTTCTTCTGGCATTGTTCCGCCTCCAGTGCGACACATCGTCAGTTGTGTACCCTGGGATCATTGGGTGTTTTGGCCTTTAATCACAATACACCCTCCCTCAAGGGCAACCCACCACAGGCTGATCAGACCTGGGTGTGTGCCGCACTGGAGGCTCCACATATATCCCAGCCTGTCTCCTTCTGCTTCAGCCACAGCCAATGGCTGCTTTTTATGGCGGTATCTGCAAGCTCTTTGATTGTCTTCCGCTGATCCTGTCCTCTAACTCCAACCTCCCTCAATAGCCTTATTGTGGAACTAGCTACGAAACCCCTGCAACCCACCTCCACAGGTCCTACAAACACTTTCCATCCCCTGTTCTCTGCTTCAGCTGCCAGGTTTGCATATCTCAGCTTTTTCCGCTCAAATGTCTCATCAATGGCTTCCTCCCATGGGACTGTCAACTCAACAATGAAGACACGTTGACAGGTTTTGGACCACAGGACCAGGTCTGGCCTCAGGTTGGTTGCTGCAATTTCGGGTGGGAAGATGAGCCTCTGATTTAAATCCACCTGCATTTCCCAGAATCGGGCCACTTTCAGCGGACACAAGTCTGAAGATGCTCTTTTGGCCAGCTTCTACTCCCTCTCCCGGACGAAAGATGTTTGTAGTCTAAAGGAAGTTCCAGTTTCCAAGGCCATAGCGTTGGTGATTACCCTCTTGGCCTCTAGTGCATCTGCCAAAGACCTCAGCACTTGGTTGTGACGCCAGGCATATCTGCCTTGGGTAAGACTTGTCTTGCAACCCACCAGGATGTGTTTTAAAGTTGCTGGGGCAGCACACTGGAGACAGGCTGGATCTTCTCCAAACCAGAGATGTAAGTTTGCTGGAGAGGGCAAGACATCATACGCGGCTCTGATGGTAAAGCTCAAAATATTGGACTCCATGTTCCACAGCTCACTCCAGGTGATCTTTCTCCTCTCCACTCCATCCCACCTCCTCCAGCAGCCTTGCTTGGCTTGGGACACAGCCCTAGCACACCTGCCTGCTTCCTCCTGGTGTCGCACCTCCTCCATCACCAGGTGCCGGCGTTCTACTGGTGTAGCCTTCTGCCATGTAGTTTTTGTTAATCCCAGTCCTAGGCCCCCTCTACCAGTTTGAACTTGGCCCACTATGTCCCGATGTTTCAGGGCGGTCTTTGCCTGTGCCACAGCTGCTCCTGGCCTCCAACACCTCCCTGTTACCAAGGTGGGAGCGGCGCCCCTGATCAAGGGATCCTAGGATTCCGAGAGGGTAATTTCTAGCCTTGCTTTGGAGCATTTATACTTCTCCGCCAGGCTTGAGATTGGAAGAGAGAGGGCTCCATTACCATACAGGCCTACGCTACTGAGGCACCTGGGTAGTCCAAGCCAGTTCTGCACCTGCACATTCACCAGCCTCTCCAGTTGCTTGGCCTGGGATAGAGTGAACTTATAGATGGAAATTGGCCATATGAGGCAGGGCAGCAGTCCAAACTGAAAGCACCAGAGCTTCAGCTTCCCTGGGAGAGTAGTGTTGTTTATTTGTTTTAGGCCGCTGATGGTATCTTGCCTACATTGTTCCACTTGTTCTGAGTCTGAGTCTTTTGATGGGCTTTTCAAGAATTGTTGGTATCGGTACTGTATTATTTAAGGTGGAAAATCTCTAAGGTTTGAAAAGCTAAATTCCTCTGAGTTACCTGAACACCGAGTCACCTGTCAGGGCGAATAAACCTTTTACATGCACCCTAAACCTCCCACCTGCACCCTAAACTTCCGTCATGTACCCTAAATCTCCGACCTGCACCCTCATCCCCTGACCTGCAGCCTAATCCTCCCACCTGCACCTCAAACCTCCAACCTACACCCTAAACCTCAGACCTGCACCCTAAACCTCCGACCTGCACCCTAAACCTCCAACCTGCAACCTTAATCTCCCCACCTGCACCCTAAACCTCCCACCTGCACCCTAAACCTGTATTATTTAAGAATAAAAATCTCTTTAAGGTTTGAAAAGCTACCTGTTGCTTACCTGAACACTGAGTCACCTGTCAGGGCGAATATGATTGGCATGTGTCAGAATTAACTTACAGCCTTTGCAGTCATTAAAACTGCTGAAAATGAAGCAGATCTGGTTCTAATAACCAGTGGAGAACTCCAGGGAGTCAGGTGGTGCTGCAGTCATGTGATCTGTAGAGACTGAACAGGTTGCTCTAATATTCTAATACACCAAAACCGTTGACACTAATAATGTTCAGGTGTGTTTATTTAACTCTGTACTGCACCCTAAACCTCCAACCTGCACCCTAAACATCCGACCGGCACCCTAAACTTCTGACATGCACCCTAAATCTCCCACCTGCACCCTAAGCCTGCAACCTGCACCCTAAACCTCCGACCGGCACCCTAAACCTCCCATCTGCACCCTAAACCCATGACCTGCACGCTAATCCTCCGACCTGCACCTCAAACCTCCGACCTGCACCTTAAACCTCAGACCTGCGCCCTAAACCTCGGACCAGCACACTAAAGCTCAGACCTGCACCCTAAACCTCGGACCAGCACCCTAAACCTCCCACCTGCACCCTAAACCCCTGACCTGCATCCTAATCCTACCACCTGCACCTCAAACCTCCAACCTGCACCGTAAACCTCACATTTGCATCCAAAACCTCCCACCTGCACTCTAAACATCCCACCTGCACCGTAAACCTCCCACCTGCCACCCTAATCTCCCCACCTGCACCGTAAACCTCCCACCTGCACCCTAAACCTGTATTATTTAAGATGGAAAATCTCTTTAAGGTTTTAAAAGCTACCTGTTGCTTACCTGAACACTGAGTCACCTGTCAGGGCAAATATGATTGGCATGTGTCAGAATGAACTTACAGCCTTTACAGTCATTAAAACCACTGAAAATGAAGCAGATCCGGTTCTAATAACCAGTGGAGAACTTCAGGGAGTCAGGTGGTGCTGCAGTCATGTGATCTGTAGAGACTGCACCATAAACCTCCGATCTGCACCCTAAACCTCCAACCGGCACCCTAAACTTCTGACATGCACCCTAAATCTCCCACCTGCACCCTAAACCTCCAACCTGCACCCTAAACCTCCGACCGGCACCCTTAACCTCCCATCTGCACCCTAAACCCACAACCTGCACCCTAATCCTCCGACCTGCACCTCAAACCTCCGACCTGCACCTTAAAGCTCAGACCTGCATCCTAAACCTTGGACTGGCACCCTAAACCTCAGACCTGTGCCCTAAACCTCCGACCTGCAAGCTAAACCTCCGACCTGCACCCTAAACCTCCGATCTGCACCCGAAACCCACGACCTGCACCCTAATCCACTGATCTGCACCCTAAATCCCCGACCTGCACCCTAATCCTCCAACCTGCACCTTAAATCTCAGACCTGTGCCCTAAGCCTCCGACCTGCACCCTAAACCTCCAACGGGGTGGAGGTAGCTCAGTGGGTAGGATACTTGCCTCCGGACCAGGACGTCATGGGTGGCGAATCCTACCTTCAGCACCACCACTTGGTTCCTGAGCAAGACCCTTAACCCCAAGTTGCTCCAGGGAGAGACTGCCCCCTGTAGGTAGAGAATGGAAGTCGCTTTGGATAAAAGCGTCTGATAAATGCTGTAAATGTAAATGTAAATGTAAACTTGCACCCTAAACCCCCAACCTGTGCCCTAAACCTCCCACCTGCACCGCAAACGTCTGACCTACACCCTAAACCTCCAAACTGTGCCCTAAACCTCCGACCTGCATCCTAAACCTCCGTCCTGCACCCTAAATATCCTCGCTGCACCCTAAACCTCTGACCTGCACCCTAAACCTCACATCTGCATCTAAATCCTCCCATCTGCACCCTAAACCTCACATCTGCATCCAAAACCTCCCACCTGCACTCTAAACCTCCCACCTCCACCCTAAACCCCCCATCTGCACCCTAAACCTCCCACCTGCACCCTAAACCTCAGACATGAGCCCTAAACCTCCCACCTGCACTCTAAACCTCCCACCTGCACCCTAAACCTCAAACCTCCCACCTGCACCCTAAACCTCCGACCCGCACCCTAAACTTCCGACATGCACCCTAAATCTCCCACCTGCACCCTAAACCTGTATTATTTAAGATGGAAAATCTCTTTAAGGTTTTAAAAGCTACCTGTTGCTTACCTGAACACTGAGTCACCTGTCAGGGCGAATATGATTGGCATGTGTCAGAATGAACGTATAGCCTTTACAGTCATTATAACCACTGAAAATGAAGAAGATCCGGTTCAAATAACCAGTGGAGAACTTCAGGGAGTCAGGTGGTGCTGCAGTCATGTGATCTGTAGAGACTGATTAGGTTGCTCTAATATTCTAATACACCAATACCGGTGACACTAATAATGTTCAGGTGTGTTTATTTAACTCTGTACTGCACCATAAACCTCCAATCTGCACCATAAACCTCCGACCGGCACCCTAAACTTCTGACATGCACCCTAAATCTCCCTCCTGCACCCTAAACCTCCAACCTGCACCCTAAACCTCCGACCGGCACCCTTAACCTCCCATCTACACCCAAAACCCACGACCTGCACCCTAATCCTCCGACCTGCACCTCAAACTTCCGACCTGCACCTTAAAGCTCAGACCTGCACCCTAAACCTCGGACTGGCCCCCTAAACCTCCCACCTGCACTCTAAGCCTCCAACCTGCTCCCTAAGCCTCAGACATGCGCCCTAAACCTCCGACCTGCAAGCTAAACCTCCGACCTGCACCCTAAACCTCCAACCTGCACCCTAAAACTCAGACCTGTGCCCTAAACCTCAGACCTGTGCCCTAAGCCTCCGACCTGCACCCTAAACCTCCAACTTGCACCCTAAACCCCCGACCTGCACCCTAAACCTCAGACCTGTGCCCTAAACCTCGGACCTGCACCACAAACTTCTGACCTGCACCCTAAACCACCGACCTGCACCCTAAACTTCCGACCTGCACCCTAAACCTCCCCGCTGCACCCTAAACCTCGGACTGGCAACCTAAACCTCCGACCTGTACCCTAAACCTCACATCTGCATCCAAAACCTCCCACTTGCACCCTAAACCTCACATCTGCATCCAAAACCTCCAACCTGCACTCTAAACCTCCCACCTGCACCCTAAACCTCCCACCTGCACCCTAAACCTCAGACCTGCACCCTAAGTCTACCACCTCCGCCCAAAACCTCCGACCTACACCCTAAACCTACCACCTGCACCCTAAACCTACCACCTGCATCCTAAACCTACCACCTGCACCCTAAACCTCCGTCCTGCTTCAGCTGCTCAGAGAGGGCATGTTGTTTCCATGGCAGCACATCAGAGGTGAAACGAGCTAAACAATGATTGTATAAGCCTGTGTGTGTGTGTGTGTGTGTGTGTGTGTGTGTGGGAGGGAGAGGTGAGTTTTAATCTGGTCACCCTGTTCCCAGGACACTGGTCCAGCTGTTGCCACGGTAACATGGCTGCTCTCTTACTTGGTGGTTAATTTAGACTCAAATATTAATTTTACTGACCAGGATGCAGTCCAGTATAATCAATAACTACAGACCTGAACTACAGCCTCCGAGCAAACCACAGACCTGAACTACAGCCTCCGAGCAAACCACAGACCTGAACTAAAGCCTCAGATCAAACCACAGACCTGAACTACAGCCTCCAAGCAAACTACAGACCTGAACTACAGCTTCTGAACAAACCACATACCTGAACTACGGCCTCTGAGCAAAATACAGACCTGAACTACAGCCTCCGAGCAAACCACAGACCTGAACTACAGCTTCTGAACAAACCATAGACCTGAACTACACCTTCTGAACAAACCACGGACCTGAACTACAGCTTCTGAGCAAACCACAGACCTGAACTAAAGCCTCTGAACAAACCACAGACCTGAACTACAGCCTCCGAGCAAACCACAGACCTGAACTACAGCTTCTGAACAAACCATAGACCTGAACTACACCTTCTGAACAAACCACGGACCTGAACTACAGCTTCTGAGCAAACCACAGACCTGAACTAAAGCCTCTGAACAAACCACAGACCTGAACTACAGCCTCAGAGCAAACCACAGACCTGAACTACAGCTTCAGAGCAAACCACAGACCTTAACTACAGCGTCTGATCAAACAACAGACCTGGACTACAGCCTCCAAGCAAACCAAAGACCTGAACTACAGCTTCTGAACAAACCACATACCTGAACTACGGCTTCTGAACACACCACAGACCTGAACTACAGCCTCAGAGCAAACCACAGACCTGAACTACAGCTTCTGAACATACCGCAGACCTGAAATACAGCTTCCGAGCAAATCACAGACCTTAAATACTGCCTCAGAGCAAACCACAGACCTGAACTACAGCCTCAGAACAAACCACAGACCTGTACTACAGCCTGATGTTGATATAATGTGGGGTTTTCTGAGTCCAGTTCATAGTAAATCCCCGGAAACTTTGATAATGGACCTGATCTGCTCTCTCTCTCTCTCTCTCTCTCTCTGTGTGTCTCTATCCCTCTCTCTCTATATATATACCTCTCTCTCTCTCTCTCTCTCTCTCTCTGTGTCTCTGTACTTCTCTCTCTCTCTCTGTCTGTTTAAGTGCCCATGTGTGTTTGTTATTGTTTTTGGTTCATTAGCCCCACCTCTTTATAGAAAGAGAGACAGAGAGAGAGAGTGAGAGACAGAGAGAGAGAGAGAGAGACAGAGACAGAGAGAGAGAGAGACAGAAGAGAGAGAGACAGAGAGACAGAGACATTTATAAACACAGAAACACAATGGCTCATCAGCCTCTCCTTCACCCATCAAAATATGGAACCATCTCTCCTCTCCTCCGTCACCATGGTTACACTCTCGTCTCCTGCCAGCTTACATGCTTCACACCATCAAGCAGAGACAGGAGAGCGAGAGAGAGAGAGAAAGAGAGAGAGAGACAGAGAGAGAGAGAGAGAGAGAGAGAGAGAGAGAGAGAGAGGAGAGAGAGAAAGAGAGAGAGAGACAGAGACAGTAGAGAGAGAGAGACAGAGAGACAGAGAGAGAGAGAGAGAGTGAGACAGAGAGAGAGAGAGTGAGACAGAGAGAGAGAGACAGACAGACAGACAGACAGAGCAACAGACAGACAGACAGACAGAAAGAGAGACAGACAGACAGATAAAGACAGAGAGAGAGAGAGAGAGAGAGAGAGAGAGACAGAGAGAGAGAAAGGGAGAAAGAGAGAAAAAGACAAAGAGAGATCAGGCTTTTCCAGGAATAGAGATGTCGTGGGTAACCGTAGCAACAAGCATCACAAAAGGAGGGATGTGAGAAAAAAAACAGCCTCTATATGACATCACTGTGTGTGGTAACCATAGTAACTGGGGCCACAGCACTCTGTAAACAAACCAGGTTTAGATGCCCCTCCTCCACACGCACACCCACACACACATACACACAAACACTGAGAACAGTCTCACATGACAGTAATATCTAAACCGCAGGATTTACAATCTGAACATAGACGCAGACCCACAGTACCCAGAGTGGAACCGGTTTACACTCTGGAACACCTGGACAGGAGCCGCACCCAGGAGGCAGGGCCGGGGGAGGAGACTGACTCCTCATTAAAACACTTATACTGTCATTAAAACACTTATACTGTACTCATTAAACACTTATACTGTCATTAAAACACTAATACTGTCCTCATTAAAACAATTATACTGTAATCATTAATACACGTATACTGTAATTAAAACACTTATACTGTCCTCATTAAACATTTATACTGTCCTCATTAAACACTTATACAGTCCTCATTAAACACTTATACTGTTCTCATTACATACTTATACTGTCCTCATTAAAATACTTATACTCTCCTCAATAAAACATTTATACTGTCATTAAAACACTTATACTGTCCTCATTAAACATTTATACTGTCCTCATTAAACACTTATACAGTCCTCATTAAACACT
>JBBPDC010166299.1:0-17768 GCA_037974485.1 Hemigrammopetersius urotaenia | reverse complement strand
CACACACACACACACACACACACACACACACACACACACACACACACACACACACACACACACACACACAACATGTGCTCACACTATTTCCACTTTGCATCCAGCAGACTCTGTCCTGACCCATGATCAGAATTCCTAAGGTTGGTTCTTTCTAGAACATACATTGTGTCGCCTTTGACCTGCTGCCTTTAGGAGGATCCTCCATGTGGGATCTGCTTGTATTCCTGCCAGACTGACATGACTAGCCTCAGGACCACAGAGCAGCTGCTGCATAACAACATGACCGCAATGCTGCCGGGATCCATGTAAAGCAGGGGTGGGGAACTGAGGCCCAGAGTCCAGCACTGTGCCCTCCAACACTTCAGCTAAACCTGGCAATTAACTGATGAGCTGAATCAGTGCTCGAGCAGGAAAACCCACCAAACTGATAATACGACCCTGTCTAGAATGAGGCCGTGGCAGGGCTTTATGCTAATTGATGGGCCAGATGTATGAGCACAGGCACATGGCCTTGATTTGACTGTAGTATATGCCAACAAAGCACCTTAATTTAATACTCGATTTACTGAAACAGTGGCTTAGCAGGCAAACTCTCCCTCGAACTAACTCCATACTTGTGAGGAACAGGGTTTAAAAGAAATGTTTAAATGATTGTTGTCAGCACTCAGTACCACATGTTACAAACACAGCTTCTTCCTTTCAGCGGCTGAACTCATCAACAAGCCCCCTGACCCCCGCTGGGACAGTCTCTGCCTTTACCCCCCCACCAACTCTGCACACAAACACATTTTTACACTTCATCGTATGTTTGATCGTAAATTGTTTATTGGTATATGGTATGCTATATGGTATATTGTATGGGGAAGAGAAATACATTTTGCACTTCATTAAAAAGGTGGTCCAAAAAAGTGAATTGCATGTTTTGTACCATGCAAGCAGCATGTGTTCAATGCAACTGAAACAAAAAGGCTTAGAAGCTCAAGCCCTGAGTAGTTTTACAGATATATACATGTGCATCAAACAAGACTAGAGTAATTTTCTTTGACTAGGCTCAAAAAACAAAACACCATCTAACAGATCATGTACAGAAACGTGCAGAAATCTTAGACACATGACAACATTCAATTTAAAACCTGTTTAGCTGTGCAGTAGGGGAAAGTCGTGTGTTGTTTGCCCGGGGGGATGGGTGGTTCTAGAGAATCATAGAAGAAACACATTTTTGAAGAGACAGTCCTTTTACTCATCCTGCAAAAAAGAGCATCACTGCATGACAGATAAGCACATTTAAGTTCAAAAAGCTGTTTTTTGCCTTTCAGAGTAACATTTCCATGATCAAGTTTTTTTGATTGACATTTCACACACGTTTTAGGGCTTTGGTGACCTACACTGAGTCTATACAGCTACATGATGTTATCTCAAAACTGCTGGATGATGAATTTTTTCCAAAATGGTCAGGTTGGGGTGATTTGTGTCAAAGGGCCTTGGGTTACATTTGCATTTACATTTACGGCATTTAGCTGACGCTCTTATCCAGAGCGACGTACATCAATGCTTAAGAAGTCCTCAACAGTTTCTTACCTGAAAAACAGCTTAAACGCCTAACCCAACAATACATGAGCCATAGAGAAGAAAGGGTTCACCTGCACTTATGAATATTTTAAACATATTGTTTCATTGTAATTGTACATTGCATTATTAATTTTAGCCCAAAAATAGAGCTCTAAAAAGAAGACAGGCAGGGCTTCCGCTCCTCCAGAGGACATGGACAGAGCAGTGAAAGAGGTGGAGAAGGGGAGGTGCATTCGTCTGGTGGCAGATGAACATATGCAGAGTGACATTAAAACGATACATGGATAACAAAAAGATAGATAGAAAAGAAAGGCCAGGATATAAAATAACTGGACTTGCCAATCGCGTCTTTGATGAACATATGGCAGACCCTATAAAGGCACTAGCAGAAATGTTTCACGGTCCCAGTCCCATGAAATGCTGTGGACTGGCATTTCATGGGACCTGCCAGCTGGATCAAAGAGGAAAAAGCAGGTTGGGTTAAGTGTGCATTTACTAAGAAAAAGTAACATTAATAATTATTAATAATTATATCAGTTATCACCCTACAGTTCACAGAGAAGCAAAATTGGGTACTTATTTAGAGCATATAGCTTCAACTAATGTAAATCTAAATGTAAATTGCAATGGCTCAATAAGGGACAAATTAAGAGATATGGTGATGATGCTAAGAATCTTTCAATCTTCTCTAGGACGTGATTGGTTTGCAGCCTTTAAAACACGCTACCATTTGTCATGCCACACTCCTGAAGCAACCTCTCTTTGTAGAGCTACTGACTTTAATAGGCACCACATGGGGAGTTATTGGCCTTTGATGTTGTAAAATAACTTTGAATAAACTTTAAATGAGCAATTTTGTATTGAATTTGTCTAGCTTTAAAATAGCATTACAGTTTCTGAGATCAAAATATACTGTTACTTTAATAACCAATGGCACAATTAAAAGCAATGTATTCTCTCCAATGGCTGGGGGCAAGTTGTGCCACGAGACCATTTTTTTTCAGAAAGCTATATTTCTTCAATACTATATTTCAGATCCAAAGTGATTTTTCCCAGAGATGCACCACATCCTGAAATATATGTACATATTTTTGTTGGAAGCATTACTGTCATGGCCTTGCTTTAAAGTCACTTTAAGTAAAAACTGGCACAACTCACCCAACTCTCCCTTATATGTTTTTAAAAGCTAATATTAAACTGTATTCAACTGATTTAAGTCTGTGTTTGCTTAATCATTCTCACACCTACTCATGGGAGCTCAGTATTACATCATAGTTCTAACTAAATGCCGATTCTGATTACTGATTCTTTTGTAAGTTTGATCGGCCGATAACGATTTTTCCGATACCGATTTCCCCAGATAACAGAAAATTAGAGCTGCTGGCTTTCAACTTTTTTAATGTAATGGGGTAGTTACTTTCCCTGTTTACTGGTTACTTTTATAATAGTGACATAGGATAGTGGCAACCCTACAGCAAATACAAACAAAAATCTAATTTTCTTTAATATAAAGCTTTTTTTTATAACAAAATTTCTTTACAAATTTAAATAAATAAAATGTAATACATAAACAAATAAATAAACCCCCCCCCCAAAAAAATCGGCCGTGCATCCCTACTTCAAGTACATTTTACAAACAAAACACGTTTTGATATTATTTCAAGCTTTCTTGATTCTTAGCATTTAGCATTTTTTATTGATTTCCTCCTGGAACAATGACATTTTCTGATTGTGATGTATTCTTATGTTAACTTGTGTATTTGCTGCAAGAATGTCCCTTACTGCTCATATGGCTTTAAGCAGTTTGCGCAGGAGATGTTTACACAGTACTGTACAAGCCAACAACAACAAAACACACAACCCAACAACAACCACCAAAAAAGGAGCCAAAGCAAACTCGGGGGAAGAGATTATACACAAAACATGTACAAATTAACAAGGGAACAGTTTCCAAAAGAATAAATCAATGTCTAGCAACAGGCAAGGTCAAGAGGCTGAGTAATCAAACAACTCAGGAGCCAGTAATGAGGTAAATGAGCAACAAGGCTAATTGTGTCTGTCGAAGAGGACATGGCCTTGCTCAGACAGGCAGCTTCAATCTGATTGTTCAGCTCACCTGATTTGGGCATTTTAGAATTAACGTGGTATAAACAAAAATCCACAAGAAATTGGATTTTTTCTTCAATCAAAATCAAGCCACTTTTGCATGTGGTTTCAAATCAGATTCTGTAACTTTTCTGCCATTCGAGTGAAGTGATGCATGACATCAGAATAAGTAAAGACAAAGTCTCTACTGTATCACATATTAATGCTTAAATATAGTGAGGTAAAGCTTTTAACAGACATTCAATAACGTCTTCAGTGAGTGTGCTGTAATTTCCCATTGAATTTCAGCAGGATCTAAGCTCGTAATTGCAATACGTTTGGCCCCTCCTGAGTCAGAATACTTGTGTGCATTTTTACTGAGTATGTCACTGTAGTCTGATCATACAAATCATCTTTGGTCATTCTGACTTGAAATCCGAACATTCAAGTCTGAAAAAGTCAGACTTGAATAGAAATCTGATTGACCTTGCAGCGTGAACAGCCTTGAACTGAAAGAACCGAATCAAACCGAATAAACCAAAACCCGATAGAAAAGCAGACTTTGAAAGAAATAGAATCCAGACTTGATGTTGACTTTCTTTTGGAGTGAGGAGGGGGATTGAGTACAGAAACACATAAAAAAATAATATTGTGATATGGTATTATGATCTTGTCCTATAACAGTATCTACTGATTTGTTTTTGGAAATAAATTATTATCAACTGCTATTTTGGCTTTTTTAATAATTTAGTCATATGGCCTTGCTTTTCTCCACCAAGTCCAAGTCTTATCCAAAAGTTGTTGCAAGATTCCATCCCATTTTCCACTCTTGCAGAACATCTGCACCATTTCTCCGGTTCCTACCTGCTGCTTAAATATAGCAGCTCACTAATGCCCTCACAGTCTAGTTGTGGCTCTTTGACATCCAGTGTCTGGCATAGCTAATTCACAAATAGGGCATTCTGATTAAATCATATGAGATAATTCGCCATATTTAATTTTATAGTGAAGTAACTTCATTTGATTCCAGGAATTCATTCGTTTGCAGCTGGGCAGCTGGTGGCCTAGTGGTTAGGGTGTTGCCCCTGCAATCAGAAGGTTGTGGGTTTGAATCCCAGCACTGCTAGCCTCATTACCGAAGCGCCCTTGAGCAAAGTACCGTCCCCACACTCTGCTCCCCAGGCTCCCCTCATTGGTGGCTGCCCCAAGAATTGTGTGAAATAATTTCACATTGTTCACACTGTGTGCTGTTGTGTGTTCTTGCCTGACTATAAGGGACTGCAGTATTTGTGTGATTTCTCTAAATCATTATTTTCTATTTGTGTGTTGTCCTGCTCCCATCTCACTGGGCTGTAGACTAAGAATTGATTCCGTACCACAAGTGAAATGTATCAAAGCCCAAAGCCGCCTCCATATAAGAAGCAGAACTGACATCTTAAAGGGCCAATGTGTGAATTGATAATCTGTCTATGCTCTTACCTTAGTGAATGCTGGCATTAGCTGATGGAAATATTGACGGTCCCAAATGCCTTTTTCATCTAATGAGCTTTTGCCTTGGACACAGAGCTGTGGCTCCTGATATGTGTCTCCTTATAAGGGCCTCCTCTGAAGGGTATCCACATTTACTAATGACTTAGATTGGGTTATAAATGTGAGGCATTTAATTAATGAAGTCAGAATCATGAAGAGAAATGGCGAGGGAAGGGGAATAGGGGAAATCTAAGTATAAATTAAATCAAGTGAAGCAAACCGCTGTGCCTTACAAGCCTCTCTAGATTTGATGTAGACTTTCTTTTGGAGTGAGGAGGAGGAAGTACAGAAAGGCGTACAATTGATTTTATGGTATTGTCACTGAACTGTTATCCACTGATCTGGCTTGTTTTTGGAATTGCATTATGATCAGCTTCTGTTTTGGGGTGGAAATGATGGCCTTGGTACTTTCCATGTTAATTCAATGTCCATTCAAAAGTGATTTGCTATGTGAAAATAAGCACACATCTTAAAGGGAACAAAATCACTGCATTTTAATGCATGTTGTGATGAATTATTTCTGCTTATTCACTAAGTTATTGAATTTAATAACACTGCAAAGATAAAACAAATATTATAAATATAAAAATGACATGATGCAATAACACCAAAACTACAGTACCTGAATACATTCAAACCCTAACAATACATTCAAACCCTAACAAAAATTAGTCTCTAACTTCTTTGCTTTGTTGTGCTTAGCAGTGAGACATTTCATACCAACCATGTTCTGACGACTAGATGTCCAGAACTTTACAGGTGAGAACAGGTGTGCTAATGAAAAATTGTAAGACCCGACATTAAATGTGCTATTATGTTTGTATGCGTGTGTTTGCACAAGCAAACATTTAATTTAATAAGTAAAGTGACCATGTGTCATACGCGAACACACCACAGTACACAATTCTTCTCTGCATTTAACCCATTCATCAGGTGACACAGCAGGCAGCCAACAACACAGTACCTGGGGAGCAGTGTGGGGGGACCTTGCTCAAGGGTACCTCAGAGGTGCCACTAGTAGTCCCGGGATTTGAACCCACGTCCCTCTGATCACAGGGTCAACACCCTAAGCACTAGGCCACCAGTTCTCCCCAGATAGCAAACAGTAAAACTATATTCAAATCTACTGCCATGCAGTCTTAGTAGAGGATGTGTTCTTTTTCTCATAGAACAACAAAAGAAGTGCTTTACTTTACCCGAGGATGCACTAACGTTTGAACATGTCTGTATACTGCTCATTAGTTCAAAAACTGCCAACAAAATACCTTGCTGACCGGGGGAAAAAGTGAGCAGTCAAACAACAGAGAGTGGAGCTAATGTGGGAGACAGCGATTATCCTGCTCGAAAGAAGAAAATAAGACTGCCACAGCTGTCAAAAAGACAACATGCTGCAAACAGGTGACAGGACTTGGTGTAGCCACGTATCTTGATGACCTCTCTGAGGATTTGTGCCCGGTCGGACTAGAGCGGCTGCTGAAGGCACGAAACAGATACAAAGCCAAGGTGTTGGTACTGACAGACCAACAGTTCGTTCCTGTGTATGCACATATATACCATTTTTTCCAGTCTGCCCCCACAACCTGCAATTTTCACTTTATTTCCCGCATTTAATGAGACCATCATTAGCCGTCTGAAAACCAGCCTCCTTTCATATCACACTGGGCTGCTGTGTTTTATATATTTTCTGTACATTTTCTGTAGGGGGTTGCTTATAATTTATTGCATTACTTGAAGTAACGCTCGCTACCCAGCTCCTTTTCTTCCTGAGGCAGCACGGTAAAATGATTAAAGGGGCTTAAAATCCACTTCCACAGCTAGGGCCAAACATAGCAGAGGGAAAATTGCATTGTATAACACAAATAAAGGACATTGCTCTCTGTCTTGGAGAATTCTGCTTAGGTTAATGCGTTCTGATATGCTGGGATGGGCCCCGAATCTGACACAGCATTAGCAGATAAATGATATTGGACGCCTTTTAGAAGTGTAGTATAGAGGCATATGGTGCAGAGAGGTAGGCGCTTCTCCCGACTCCAGCATCCATTAAGAGGCCGTGGCGCTCTGCATTTCCCGAGCTGCATTTGCAGCCACTCCACCATTCAAAAAGCTCAGAGACAGGCCCAGCGTACTGTAACGGCCCAGGCAGGCATGCATTCACAATATCCTACAGTGTTTTCAGAGATCCAGCCCCCCAAAACAATCAAAGTGTCAAAACAAGGACAGTGCGTTAACTCTGGAGGGGATACACATTGTTCTTTGCTCTGAATAGTGTGCCGAGGTTAGCACTGGAAAGAGGTAAATAAAAAACACAATAGAGGCCGTTTGGAATTGCTCATCATCTTACGTTTTTTACATTTTTTTTAAATGCAGTTTTTCTACAAAATAATGATTGACAGACACGCTATCCTGAACATCTGGAGCAGGGGTGTCCAACTCCAGTCCTGGAGGGCCTTGGTCCAGCACGTTTTGGTAATTTCCCTGCTCAGAAACACCTGGTTCACCTCACCAGTTAGTTGTCAGGTTTAGTGAATGTATTTGAGGAGAACCATCAAACTGTGCTGGCCACCAGTCCTCCAGGACCGAAGCTTGACACCCCTGATCTGGAGGGTGGTGCCATGTAAGCTCTTTCAGTGTCAAAACTGTTAATAAGGAGATTCCCTCAATGTTTAAATATTTCATGTAGTAACTTTCTGTGAAGGAGCTTTAAGATTCTTCACACATCCGGTTCCATTCACCACTGTAATGAGCAATTCTGGCTCTACAAGTTTCTCTATAAACTACATTATGCAGAAAAGTTGAAAATTCAAAAAAACATCAGTGTAACAGGTGTTGGTTTGCTTTAGTGTGAGCTAAACCTTATTCAGGTTTCTGTATTTGCTAAGATTATGATTGATCATTAGACATATTTCAACATATAGAACAATGCACTCATCCATACTAATATATACTAATACTTACTATACTAATTACTTACACATATTACTTACACTATGTACTACTTAAATTGCAATATCAGTGGTGTTTCATCCCTAAACTCTCTTTTTGTCTAGGCTTAGACCTAATCTGGATCTGGAACGCTGGCTCCTTCATTATTCTTGATATGAGTTAGTCAGTGATACATCTTCAGATAATGATAACTGAATAATAAGCAAGGAGTTAAGTCACATTTCACATCTTACTGTTATTAAAGTCCAAAAGCTCCCTCATTATGAAGTTTATGAACAGCCCAGCATCCAGCTGGGTCAGCCATGGGACCTCTACATTCTGGAGACTGATGGTTCACAGTTGGAGGTGTAGAACAGAGAAACACTCGTTGTGAGTAGAGGGTGAGAATGGGGTGTTCTCTGCTGTGCCTTTGGCCCTGTGTTCTGCTCATTTGTTCAGGACCATTGACTTAATAATTACACCTGGGAAGGGCAGGTAATGGGTCGTATCCACGCAATTATGACCGCCCGCCAAAACAGCCATTCATCTTTGTCACGTCCAACAGGCTTAATTGGAGTCATCAGGGCACTGTTTGGTTCTTTTGGTTCGACACTAAAAGCCTATTCGCGTTTCCGGCAAAGGTCACTCCAAGAGCCTTTGGTACTCTTCTTGTAAGTGTGTCCTCCCAGATACATTTAGACTGAATTTCAGGCCACTGGAGCCAGAAACGGGAAGTGCAGCATCAGTTTACTTATTAAATACATACAAAGGTCACAGCTGTTAATAGTGAACCTGGACTAATTCATGCTGCCACTCTGCAGGACTGTAGGACTCGAGTCTTGTCTTGGATTCATGTTTGGGCTTGGGCAATTGTTTCTATGGTCTCAAACTGTCTTGGACTCCTTGGTATTTAAACTCATGCTTGGCCATTGGTCTCAACAAATATTTAGTCGGTTTTGATGTCCTACTGCCTTTAAAAAAACAATGTTTTCTCAAGTAACATTTCTTTGGGAAGTTATTAAACACTCCCTGCCAGGTTGACAAAATAAAAAATGTAAAAATTATTTGAAATGGCCACAAAAGTCAACAACATCTTTAAGCGAATTTGTTCAGAGAATGGACATTCATTTAATTATTTCCAAATCTTTCCAGAACGGACACTGACACTGACCACCTGGTAACCAACAATATTCCTGCGAAAACTGCACGAAAAGAGCACAAGGCTTTTCAACTTTTCTTCTTGAGCTAAAGAAACTTTTTCATGTTTTTTCTGGGGTCACACCACCTGACTTCGTAAACGGAACCGGCCTAATCATGATTCAAAGCACTTTTTTTTCAGTATTGGTAAAAGAGTTTCTGACCTTGCCTTGCATTATGGTGGTCACTTGGGGTATTGTTTACTTATTTATTTGTTTACCGATTTTGTTTATTATTTATGATTCAACATCCTGCTTCCTGTTTCTTAAAAAACATGTCAGAGCAAAGTCCTTTTTCATTGGCTTTGCCAGATGAAATTTGAGGAAAATCATTTATTTTGCAGCCTGGCTTTAAAGGTTTCAGACATAAAATCATGAAGCCAGGCTAATTTTTAGTTTCATATGATAAAATGATCTTTTCTTTTATCTTTCTTAATCTGCATATATGGTCACACCACCTGACATTTTTAGACACTGGGAGGCATAAATACCTTGACATATATAAACATACACACGTGTGTGTGTGTGTGTGCACTGCATGAACATTTTATGATGAACGGACCAATAAAAATGATCCAAAGTCACTCATTTAACATAAATGACAAAGTTTGTGTGTGACACCTTAGAGACTGTGGCAGAAAGAACATTATTGTCCAGACTTCAGGTCATCATGGACAACACTGATCACCCACTCCACAGTGTGGTGACTGAGCTGAAAAGCAGCTTCAGCCACAGACTGACTAGCGCAAAGTGCTCCACTGAACGCCACAGAAAACCCTTCCTTCCCACGGCAATAAGACTCTATAACCACTCCTTCCGTCAAAGTTAAATATATGTGCAATATAACCCTAGCTATACTCTAACAATAACTTATTTTCAGTGTGTGCAATATATCTTGATGTGCAATACTGTTACCTATGTGCAATACATTCCGATTCCAAATACTTCTCTCTTCATAACTGCATTTTTGTACTTTCACAATTCAATTTTTCTGATAAAGGTACTTAGACGTAACTGTCTATTCTACTTATTGTACAGAGTGTTTTAATTTGAACTTAAACTATATTCTCCTCTTAGTATACTTTTTATTATGGGTAAGTTTCAGGTATTTTATTCTGTATTGTTCTGTCTTGTGTGAGTGTGCAGTCGTGATTTGAACAATTTCTGTTAAATGAAGCTGTCGTTCCAAAACTACATGGGCATAATCCTGCTCTCCTAAAAGGGTTGAGCATGTAAAACAATGGATTATGAGCACATGTTGCAGCTGCATCAGTGTGCGTTTTGAGACAAGCCTTCTTATGTACGTACACCTGGCCCTGACAGTTGGAACAGTGTTATCCTGCTGGTAAATATTCCATCAGCATGTGTTCATGTTCGTGTCTCTATCTACCCCCAGTGTCTGCTGCCATCGTTGTCTGCCAGCAACACGTATTTGAGACTCTGCCTCTATAAAGGCTGCCTTAAAAGGGTGATAAAAATCTATGCAAAACTGGCGACATGCTCTTTTTGCTCCTGAAACTTGGTTCAAAAGGCTTCATGCGTCTATCCCGGCAAATCTAATCCCACAGCTGAGGAAAGATTTAGGCCGCATCCATTATAACCAGTGACCGGAGGTGGGGAGCTTTACTCTTTCTGAAAATGAACAGAAGACATCAAGCCCAGTTCTCCTTCACCACAGATGAGACGGGCTGGATAAGATTGATTTCAGACCTGATCTAGCCATGTTCGTTCTGTCTATAACCTTGGCGGAAACATAACAGCAACACTATTGATTTTTGCCCCCAGGAAATCACTTTGCGGAGGATGTATACTCTGCAGCCACAGCCCCAAAGTGTATTTTATCTCTCTCAAGTAGCTTGTAATTTGACAAACCGAGAGGATGTCATCGGAAAAAAAATACGACATGGCTGTTTCTTTTCATTATGCATGCATGATTATGCTAAAACGTTCTCCAGTGTTTAACAACTGATGACTTTCCCATGTAGAGTATTACATTATTTCTCAATATCTCGCCGCTTGATAGTAATTATGCAGATCTAAACAGTACATAAACTCATTTAGCACTTTATGAGAAACTCCTACCATAGAGGGTATAGGTTCGCTTCGTAGGTTTACAGTTACAGAAAGTAGCCTGCGAAAGATTAGTCCCTCTTCTCATGCATTCATTTAAAGGGATCACCAGAGGACCATCATTAAAGAAATATATACTACTGTCTGCTCAGTGGCTGTATCATAAATAATATTGCTCCAAAAGTTCAAAAAGTCATGGAATGAAAAGTTGTTATATACATACATAGTATCTGCACTGAACTGCACGAGCTAATTAGGTCCATCTACCTTAACATTTAAATGCTTGGAATCACTGTTTTTTTCATGAATAAAGAGGCAATTTGGTCTATGTATATGAGTCTAAAGTGGCTCTTTATTCATGAAAAAACAATGCTTCCAAGCTTTTAAATGTTCAGGCAGATGTACCTTATTAGCTAGCGCAGTTCAGTGGATGCTGTGGTTCTTCTTAGTGTCATCAGCTCAGACTGCCCTCTCCACCTTCATATCAGGCTCCAGGAAGCTTCACCTCTGGGTGGAAATGTCTTCCAGGTGATGGAGAATCCAGACAGCATGACTCCTTTTACGTGAAAGTCACCTTCCAGTGTCACTGTTGGGTGGAGAGCTGCCCAATAAAGTGCTGCCAGGTATTAAGCAGTTTTAATCTTGCTTAATCTCCCCCGAGTTTGGGCCAACCATCCACTTTCCATGAGTTGGAATTTTTTATGATTCGTGATCCACGTTTATGACACCCCTCTCATCTTCACTGTCCATTTTGGCTGTAAAACTGACCCCCACAAGCTTCATTAACACAAGAAGGATCCGCAATGTACATTTTAAATGCTGTTAAGAGAAAAGGCTCCCCTGAGGTCTTACTTTAATGCCAGGCGTGATTTGTGAGAGGCATCTCTGATGCTATCAAACCTAATTGGCAATGGCTTATGAGCCTAATGAGTGTGTAATAAAAAGTTTTTAGGATCTCTTTTTCCGGATTTCAGTGTTGTTATGAGATAACAGCTGTTATGCAGCACTGAGTCAGGGCTTTCAAAACTTAACAACTGCAATGGCTTCAGTTTTTTTTTTCATGTTTACCTTGCTTTGAAACACAGTGTGGGGAAAGGATTCAGACGCTTTTGTTTTTGCTGTTTTATGCACTTTCCGTGTTTATGTACACTTGCATAAGCATAAACATATTTGTATGCATAAATAAGGACATTCTTAAGAATTGATAGAGGACGGGCATTTAAGCAATGTATATCAACACAGTGGGTGGTGGGCTGGCATAGCGGGTGGTGCTCCGGTGTCCTCCCACAGTCCAGAGACATGCATATCAGAACTGGAGATGCTGAACTGCCCCTAGCCAGTGGTGTGTGCATGAATGTGTGTGTCTGACTACAGACCTCTCCAAGAACTTTCCCTACCTTTTGCCCTATGAGGGCTGGGATCCAGTATCCACCCACAGCCCTGGTTAAAAATAAGAGGGCCAGATAATGAATGAATGTTACGCATTAAAAATGAATCAAGTTCTACATATAAACGCTGCGAAAATAAAACCAACTCAATATGGTGTCCGTACAAAATATACTGCTATTTATTGGGACAATATTAATAGTGATGAAGGTGAAAAAGCTTCCTTAAGTTCTCAAGACACTCGGAAGGAAGAAAAGATAAAGAGCTCTAGCAAACTACTCCATGACGCTACAGTTGGTTCAATAAAATACAGTCAGAAACGCCCTAATCATGCCAGGACAGGTGCGTTACACCAGATTGCTTTGTCTCAAGCAAAAAATAGAAACAACAGCTTCGCAACCAAGCATTATTGTTATCAAGGTTGGTGTCTGAATACTTTCAGTTTAGTTTATTAAAATAGTGGTGTTTATGCTTAAGAGGGCACACTGTTTTTTTTTTTTTATGAATTCAAAAGACTTTGTGTGAAACTGGGATGAGGATATATATAGAAGTAGCAATAAACAGGAGCAAAAAATATAGCCAAACACTTTATTTCCAATCAATGTCCGTGTAATGCTGACTAGAACTGTACCCGTGGATTTCTTTTGTTGGTAGTTGACGTCTGCAAAATCGTGCTTTGATCCTTCATTCTTTGCGCTACTGTGATGTTTGTACATTTAAAATAATTGCAACTACGAGGATAAATGGAGGGGGAAAACGACCAAAACGAAACACCAGAACACTTGGAGCTGCCTTGTTCCACCCCAGGGGGCCAAAGAAACGGGGAAGTTAAAGAGTCTTCAAACAAAGCCTCCGTGGCAAAGAAAGCTATTGACAAGTGTTCCTTTGATGAAAGATTGATAGCCTGTCTGTGGGTCTGGACTGATAAGTCATATTGTCTGAAAGGAGGATCAACAATTTCTTTTCACTTTGTCAAACGGGGGTCTCAGTCTTTTACTTTGTCAATATTTCATGGGTGAACTCTGACAAGCAACTTCCATTTAGAACTTGGCTGCTTCCCCAGAAAGTGTTTTGTTTCTGCAGAGTTATCTGTTTTTCACCCTCATAAACTTTTCTGGATATTCAAGGTGCATCCTAGTTCCAGGGCAGAATTGGAACATTGGATTTTTAAACCCCTTTGGCCATCACTGAGAAACTGGACTGAACTTTTCATCGGTCAACATTTGACCTGCTAGCAATGCCCAATTAACAACTGCCTGGTCATGTTAATTACAACTTAGGACCAACCATCTAACCACTGATCCATTCTGAGAATCTGGAGATGGCCATTTAAAGCCCAGAGCAGTTATGACAGAGAGAATTTACACCTGGGAACAGATTTCTGACCTAAAAAAAGCCCACACTCCCTCTAAAACCTGACCCTGAGCTTCTGAAATCCATGCTCTTTTAACATCAGCTCAATCGATAGCCCGGGCTAATGTTAGCCAGCAGAAATCCTCCGCTAAAAGAAGCTGTTTTCTCTTGGAAGAGGTAATGCTGACTTTTAGGAGAAGAATTTACTGTTCTCTGCACACATGACATACATCCATCAGTCTATAAAAGATTCATGACACTTCATGAATAATTGTCGGGGGGGAGGTTGTAATTCATATCTGTTACTGGATTGACCAGAATTTACTGCAGATCTGTTTCATCAAACAAAACTGATGTGTCTAATTATGTGTTGTCTTGGTCAAAATGTTTGTGAGTCAAATTGAATGTGTTACATAATTTATACAATTAATGCAAGAGCACTGAGAAATCAAGAGCCAATCAAACAGCAGACATGATTTTGCATTTGCTTTAAAGGGTTGATCAGCAATAACAATAGTAATTGTGGGATGCTTTCATGACTCTGTGAGGCCTGTGTTCAAGAAATAAAGCAAAAAGGAAGCGCATTTTTGATTAATATAGTTATTAATATAGTTTGTTATTAAATGTTTAATAACATGTAAGACAAATAAAGGCATCTGTGATGCTGTTTGCTTTTTTACAGAATTTACAGTGAAGCTGGCTGGTATATTGCTGACCAATGTCAAGAGAAGACAAAATACGAGTAACAGCTTTATCAGTGTGGATGTGAGCTCATCATTTGGCAAACCACAAAACACTGTTGCCCTTTTATTTATCCAGGACACCCCAGAATCATATGATACTGCCAAATATAAGAGGCTGAATGCTAGGACATGTGTCCTACCCACCAAAAATGAGGCCAGTTATACGCTTTTGGACTCTCTGCCACTAATGGCTATTGGACCAAGCTTGAGATCTCTGTAGATCTCTCTTTATTTATAGTGTTTGTGAGCTAATGAAGAATCGTTATTAGCTAATTTCATAAACCCTTTAGAAGTGCAGTCTTCTTGCAAAGTGGTGCCAAAATTTCAACGACACACGTCTACACACACACACACACACACACACACACACAGACATTCCTAGATAATGTTTCTCCTTCTTTATTATTGTGCCGCTGATTTGTATCTTCTCATATATGTGCCTCGCTTCAGCACTGATATTTCAAGCTCGCCTGAACCGGTCAGTGCACTGCAATTAGGTGAAGGCAATCAGGCCCACCATGGAAATACTGTACACCAAACCACCAGAGCAAACTAATAGTCCCATCAACCCCCATAACACACGCACACACACACACACACACACACAAACAGACATGCACATACACGCCCCACAGGGCCTGTGCCAGGCGAACTGTTCTTCTGTGCAGTATTCCCTAGAAGATTTATGCATGCTGCTTATAGGTCAGGCTGAAATGTAAATGCTATCTGGAGAGTAGATAGAGGTTCTGCCAAGCAAAGATCATTTGCAGCTTCTATTCTGGATGGCCAGAAAGGTCAGCGCCATGCTTTTCACAACACACAGTGGTGTTTGAATAAGGACATGCATTAGACTCTTGGTCAGCAGTTTAGGCCACGTCTGCAGGACAGAGATCATGTGGTTTATACAGCCCTGCAGACGAGGGGGAGGAATGCAAATGAGTCAGTCTGCAGCACTAATGCACCGTATACAGCAAATTCCTGGAGATGAGTCATTTGCGGAAGAGGCGTCCGTCGCCCCAGCTAACCCACTCTGTGAAGACTCTCTCGTTCACAGCTGTGTTAAGTGGACTTAATTAGCCGTCACATTCATATCTTCACTTCCTACAATGTACGCAGCGTAGACCTGGCAGAGTCTCTTCCTGTTCCGCTGAACAGAACGTCCTTTTATTCAAATGCTTCCATCGCATTCTTGACTCATAAATGTATATTTCTGACTGGTTGTTGCTGCCCTGATTATGCCAAAGAAGGAAAGAGCAGAAAAAAAAATACATAACCGATTTGTGAAAGATCCCAAAATTAAACCAGACGTTTTACAACTTTGTAATTGGGGATCTTACACTGAGGATCATACAGATACAGTACCTCAGGGTGTCATATCATATTCATGGCCATATTTTATATCTGAGTCAGAATCAGAAAACTTTTATCTCAGAGGAAATTGCTTACATTAGGTGTAGTGGAATCTGGAATGTCATTGTCATATTTCATAACTGTACATTATTTATTATTATATTACATGCTGCTATACTGTACATGCTGCTATACTGGCCCTTATTTCGGTTTACACTAATATGGTGCTAATATGCATGTTAATATCCCACTGGTCTTTGTACATATGAAAATCTGTCAGATTGTTGCTTGACTTATGACTTCAACAAGGAACACAAGTTAAGAGTAAATGGAGGCAACAAGAGTTGTTTTACTCTTATTTAGATTTAAATGTCAATTTTTAATATATGTTATAAAAAAAGGAATGGTTCTGGATACATTTCACTGCGTGTTGTACTTGCATAACCATGTGACAAATAAAGAATCTTGAACAGGGTTGCCGCGGGGTTAAACTGGGCCAAATTAAGGCCTGTAAAAAGTAGTAAAAAGTAGTAAACGTCATCTGATGAGGTAATACATTTTTGAGCCCCCATCCAACTGGGCCTATGCGTTTTTCAATTTTTTAAACTTACGTGAAATTATTTTTATGTTGCGAGTAGGACCTGATTGATAGGAATGATGTCACGTGACCTCGCGCGCACATTGAATCAGTCCGGGTACCCAGCTGCTTCGCTGCCAAACCTCTGCGCGAGTTCGCAAATAATTTATTTCAGATCTGGGCAAATGCAAGTTTTCAGACCTCTGGCCGGAGGAATCAACGTTTAAAGGACTGGCTTAGGCAAGTACTTGCAGGCTTACAGGCTCTCTTATACGTCTCTCTCTCTTTCTCGTTGTCACTCTCTCTATACATGTCTCTCTTTCTCTCTCTCTCTCATTGTCGCTCCGTCTCTACGTGTCTCGCTCTGTCTCTACGTGTCTCGCTCTCTCTCTCTCGTTGTTGCTCTGTCTCTACGTGTCTCGCTCTCTCTCTCTCTCGTTGTTGCCCTCTCTACATGTCTCGCTCGCTTGCTCTCTCTCTACCTGTCTCACTCTCTCTCTCTCTCTACCTGTCTCACTCTCTCTCTCTACCTGTCTCACTCTCTCTCTCTCTACCTGTCTCACTCTCTCTCTCTCTCTACCTGTCTCACTCTCTCTCTCTCTACCTGTCTCGCTCGCTCTCTCTCTAACTGTCTCGCTCGCTCTCTCTCGTTGTTGCTCTCTCTCGTTGTTGCTCTCTCACGTTGTTGCTCTCTCACTCGCTCTCTCTACCTCTCTACCTGTCTCTCGCTCTCTCTCGATCTGTGTGTGAGTTGGCCTGTTTGGGTCCAGTGTTGAAGTTAATATATTTGTTCGTAAGCTGTTTGTTAATGAAGTGCTGTTATTATAGTGTAAAATTACACTTTACCTGAGAACCAAAGAAAAAAGTGTCCTACAATTTATTTTTTGTGTGATTTCCTCTATTTGGCTCTAAAAAAAACACCTTACAATTTAAATTTCTTTGAATAGATTTTTTATTTTAATTTTCCAGCATGTCCACTGTAGAGGA
>JBBPDC010166268.1:0-17773 GCA_037974485.1 Hemigrammopetersius urotaenia | reverse complement strand
CTCTGCTCCCGTCTCTCTCTCTCTCTCTCTCTCTCTCTCTCTCTCTGTGTGTGTGTGTGTGTGCGCTGCTTACTCCCGTTCGCCGGCGCTCTTAAGTCACGTGACAGTACAACATCAAAACACAGGAGGGGTAGGGGGAGCAGGGTGTGCTCCGTGCTGTGACTGGGAGAGGCACTTGAAAGTACCTGCACCAAAGTATCGATCTTATGACACTGGTATCGATCAATTTCAATACCAGCTTTGATATCGATAGTATCGATATTTGGATCGATCTGCCCACCACTACTGCACGAACCAGACGGGATTACAGTCAATTTGTCTCTAGTGTGGGCGCATTTCCATATATCTAAAGGGGGTTCTTCACTGGTACCAGCTCGGTTCGGTCCAGTTCTGTTGTACTCTCTTCAGTTTGGTTTCAGACGTTCAGTTTTCCACTACAACTGGTTACTATAGCAACCAAACGTTCTGAGAAACAGCCCGAGGGGGCTCTAAGCTGAGGTAAACAACACGGCATCATTACAATTGCCAGCATGGGGATGACATCAGAGGGGTTTTATTTCTTGGTTTGTGACTGGTTGCCACAAAACAGAATCAATTGGCTTATCAGACAAGGCTTAAAGAAGCAACGTTAGAGTTAGTTAGAATTAATGCCAACGCTAGCGTTAATGCTAACGCTAATGCTAACCTTCAGATTTTAGATACAGAAAAGTAAAAAATGCGAATATATATATACCGTATATATATATATATAGAATCTATATATAGAGAATCTCGCGCACGTTAACGCGTTAAAAAATGCATCTATGCCCACCTCTAATATATATATATATATATATATATATACCGGGGAGTGTGAGGGGATGGTACCTTGCTCAATGGTGCCTCAGGGGTGCCATTGGCAGTCCTGAGATTCAAACCTATAACCTTCCTGGGGCAACTCCCTAACCACCAGGACACCAGCTGCTCCAAAATATACTGTTGTGTTGTATAGTTTTTTCTATTAGTTTTGCTGCTTCTATTTTCTTCTTTTGTACTGTCCACTATCATCTCATCATTTCATCATGTCATCTCATAATCTTATTTTACCTCCTCTAATCTCATCTCCTTTCATCTCACCTCACCACATCTAATCTCATCTCATCATTTCATCTCACCTCATGTGAGCATTATTAATCTCATTATTTAATCTCATCTCATCATCTCATTTTTCCTCCTCTCATCTCATTGCATCTCATCTCATCTAATTTCATCCCAACATCTCATCTCATCTCATCTCATCAACTCATCTCACCTAATTTCATCATTTCATCTCATCTCATCTACTCCAGGATCAGGGCTGAGGCACTCCACTGTTGTATATTGTTGCCCTCGGAAACAAAATCTCATATCTACAAAAAGAAAATGTACGCAACCTATTAACATTCATTGTAAGTTAATGTAAGAATGCTGTATTTGTAGTGATTTGGGGTGTGGGGGGTGCGCATTTCTATTGGTCCGTTCTTCATAAACGCGTCGAAGCTGAGAAGGTCCCCACGTGTGGTCTTTAGAAGCACGTGACTGGTCCAGTTCCAGACGACCAATAGGATGGCGAGTTCATTATTTGAACGGCGGCGGGCGGGCACACGTGGTCTGAGAGGGAAAAATATAAGAGCAGGGTAAACTTACGTGCTGTTCATAGTTTATAAACCTCACTTTTACGGGCCTTCTGCTTTAATCCATTGGATTCAACACAGGTACGTATTTTTAGAGCTAATTATGTGCCCATCCTGCCTTAAATCCCTGCGTTATCCGTTCAGGGTAGTTGGACAACAAGCAGATTAGCTTATGATTTGTTTTTGGGTTACTAGTTTAAAGAAGTTAGCGAAACTCGAGTATTTTGCTTCCAGGTAGTGTTTGAATGGTAACGAATTTATTGTTTTTTTTTTTTTTTTAAAGATTCGGTTTGTTACGTCTTTGCAGTGTCGTTATTTTGCTTTTTTAATCTAGCTATTATCTTAGCCTTAATCTGAAAATCCAATATTAATACCACAAAACTTACCGTGGTCTAACTTAACAGTGTAGTTTGTACACATGGATGTTTCACTTTTTTTTCCTGGTATGTAATAGTTTGTACCAGTAAACTGTGTTTAAACGGGCTTTGCCCGAATACAGACTATGCTAATGTGGCTAATTTCACCAATTTTTTCTCTTCAGAAAACCAAAATATAAACGCCATGTCACAGAAACAAATTTATTACTCGGACAAATATGACGACGAGAAGTATGAATACAGGTATGTGTGTTTACTTTAAGACTTTAAGTAGATTTTTCAGTAAACAAACCTAACATACTACATGTAACTATTTTTAGACACGTCATGCTTCCCAAAGACATCGCGAAAAGAGTTCCCAAGACACATCTAATGTCTGAGACAGAGTGGAGGAACCTGGGAGTCCAGCAAAGCCAAGGATGGGTACATTACATGATCCATCAGCCGGGTATGTGTAAATGATTTGGAGAAAAGTATTGGGACACCTCTTAATTATTGGATTTACTTGACCCCTTACTTCCAGTGAAGGGTAATGTTAATGCTTAAGCATAGCAATACGTTTTGGACAAGGCCATGCTTCCAACTTTGTGGACATTGTTTGGGAACGGCCCTTTTCTATTCCAGCATGACTGCGCCCCAGTGCACTATACAAGCTCCATAAACATGGTAGGATGAGTTTGGTGTGGAACATGACTTGCTCTTAAGCTTGAGCGTCAATAGCTGGTTTGTTACCCTGCTTGTTTCTAACTAGTCAGCCATCACCCCTTGCATTGTGTCTCGTGCCATTAAATTATCGTGGTACTAATTGGAATTTGCTGGTTCATTCTGGTGTCAGCCTGAGGATGATGGTTTCCCCCTTTTATTTCCCTCCTGGTGGAAAGTTTCTCTGCTTCTATGGTCTCTGGCTTGCTTAATGGTAGCCTGGACTGATTTCTATAAAGCTAGTTTGGGCTAACATTTGTTCTAAATGGTACTGTGTAGATAATTTTGACTTAACTGGATGATTGAAGGTGGGAACTTTGGAGTTCTTTTTAAGAAGACTGTTTAGTAAACCAGAGCACCGTAGACTGCATGAAACGTACTTCAAGAATCTAGCAAAGTTTTAAAAATAGCTAACTCCTTAATCAGACCTGAATATTTTGGATATACCTACTCACTTCCTTGTGGGGTGTATATGGGCTCTACTTTTCTCTGGATAAACTGCAGGTTTAAGTTGTCATGCCAGTTTATCCTTAACTTGTGAGGTGTATATAGCAATGTATAAAGTATATAGGGTTGGTCCTTGGGTTATGACAGATCTGATCCTACGACGGTGATGTAACTTGAATTTTGTTTGTTGAAACACACCCTAGCCTGAGTCACTTACCTATCCTAACGGTGTAAAATTGTAATCTAGAATATAAAAACACAAGCCAAAGGAAAAGGGCACAAATATACTCTACCGTAGTAACAGGAAAAAGTGACAAATGAGTGTAAACACTTGCACTTTAACAGGCTAAAATGGCGTAGGTGACTTCCTCACTCATACGCTGTTACTGTGTATACTGCATCGTCTTCTACTGCGTTCAACCAAACTAGTTATGGGAGCGAGTGTCATAAACTCGAAACTGTAGGGATTGTTGTAACTTGAGGACCCCTTGCACAGGTTTGTGGAAGAAACCAATCCCGCTGCAAGGAAAAGCCTAGCATGTTTTCCAGCTTTAGGACCTGCACTTCTGTTGTCCCTGCTCTGAAAGACTTGGCCTATGATTCAGGTGCTGGGAAACAAAAGACTACAGTAGAATGAGGAGGGTGGAATAAAGATTATTTTGTCACAGGGATAGTTCTACAAGTACATCATGTAGCGAAATGTTTCCTGAACTGCTCCTTTTATGACTGCAAACATAAGGAAATAAGGAAAAAATTAATAACAGTTCAATTTCTCAAACAAGTATAGTAAAATGTTTGTAAACACATTTGAATTTCTAAAATAAAAACCTAAAAAAAAAAGGATCAACACAAGTAAAATGTGTAAGGTAATTTAAGTCATGAGTTAAGGACGGTGCATTTCTGTATTGATCTTGGCTTTTCTGGTTGTCCTAAAGGTGGTTTCACTTGTTCACTGGTAGTTTCTTTTTTTTGGTCTTTTTCTCCTAGAACCTCACATCTTGCTGTTTCGTCGGCCTCTACCAGCATCCAAACCCCAGTGACCGGAAGGAGTTTGCCTGAAATCTATTGTCAAATGGAAGAGACAGACTCGTGTCACTCCTGTCTTTGTTCCTTTAAACTGAATTTGGTGAATAAGTTGCTTTTCAACTGCATGGTACCGTCTTCGCTCGACTCTCCTCTACTTGCCTTTCAGTTTACTGTTAGACGAATCTAGTTCCTGGTAGTGGATAGTAATTAATATAATTATCTTCTGAGTGAATTCAGCAGGAACTAAAATGGGAAAACACTGCAGACTACTGGCTTGTCAGGAAATCATGCTGCAACATGGAATATTTTTAGCAGTGTTACCGGCTATATCAATGGGATACCAACTGTATTGAGAGAGAGAGAGGTACCAGGTAACTGCGTGCCGAGCTGGTACTGTGCAGTCCAAAACCCACTTGAGCTTTAAGTGGAACAGAAAATGAGAGTTCAGTTTTTTCCTTTCCCTCTCCCTGTAGGCTTATGGCATATTTAGGCACACTGCAAGTTCACCAAGGATGGGGCACAAAGTTGTCAAACAGCTTTTAGAAACTCTGACTTGAAGGGTTAGTGTGGTCTGTTCTTTCCATTTTTATCTCAACACCACTTACACATGTATGTCTCTTTTTTTTGTGCCATTATGTATCTGTACATTTCTTACTGTGAACATTATCTGCACAATATTTAGATATTTTCAAATAAATTTATTGAAGTATTTGAGTTTGTGGAATATGATTTTCTGTAGTTTTAGAGATTTGTGGATAAACTTGGTCTGCCAAGTTTCTGGCGAAGTGTGGTACCAGCATGCTATGGTAAGGAGACAACCTAGCTAAGCTATTAGAACTCCAGCAGGCAACGTTCTGTTGAGTAAACCTTGCGTCTGGGTCTTTATATCGTATCTAAACATCAGGTACAGCAGCAAGACCTTAGTAGCAGATCTGTTGAGTTCTTTCAAACTGAAGTTCGGCCTTGATGGGTAGGACTAAATGTGGAGCGGATACTGGATTGTTTTATGGATTTTGATCATTGCGTTCTTATCTGAATGCTACTACTTGAATTTTGGAATTGACAATGCAATAAGTCATGTTCTGAGCTTGGATTAGGGTTAACCCCAGGGGTTGGAACATTGCCATGTAATTAACAGGAGTTTGAATTGATGGCCTGTGGTGTAAACCTTTTTACTAGAGTGCCAGGATAATACTGTACTCTAGAGGGCAGCATGCTTCTGCAGTAAAGAAAAGCATAAGGGGAGAACTGGCTGTATCTACCCATAAGCTGGTAAGATGCCTACCCATTTTTCCTTGGTTAATGAAAACTTCACTTATGTTTAAACTGCAGATTTAAACATAATGTGCAGAGAACTATAATCAAACTGACCAACAGTGAAGGACTGCCTAGGTTACTGTATCCTGTTTCACTGCAGGAGAAAGATCAGGCAAACTAAGGCAGTTGAAGGGGAAGCTTGTGGATCTAAATGTAAGTCTTCTGTTGGTGGTACACTTGTGTCGTCAGGATGTGATAAATGCTGTTTTCAAATGAAGGAATCGAACAAGCATATAGTGCCCTGCAGAATTACTAGCACCCTCACTTGAGTTGAATGGAGAAGGCTGATTAAAATTCTTTCTCATGTATTTACTCAAAATATATACATATGCTGCATTCAATTACCACAAGGAAAAAATGGTGTTCCCCTCATTTAGTACTCCCCATTACCAACAGAACGGCATTGTATTCTCTTGTAGATGCAGGAGTTTTTGACCATTCCTCAATGTAGTACCTCTCCAGAGTTGTGGGTCTTCTGTTGAGCACTTTGAGTTCATCCCAGAGGTCTATAAATTGGATTTATGTCCGGGGACTTAGCTGACCCTGGCGAAAGGTTGATTTTGTTCAGTTAACCATTTTTGAGTGAACTTTGATGTGTTTTGGATTGTTGTTCTGTTGAAAGAGCTGACCATGACTTAAGTTTCAGGTTCTTGGCAGGGGCAACCAGACTTGATTTTAAATCATCTAGTACCTCCTGCAATCCATTATACAATATGGAGGAAAAACGGCTCCATACCATCACAGATGCTCCAGCAGTGCTTTTCTTTGTAGTTTTCCTTACTTCTTGGATGGCAGCAAGTCATAGACTGCGTAGATTAAGAATTTTATCTGATGGGGCTCAGCTTTCCACAACCTTGCTCTCTACAGCTTGCTTCCATCTTGTCCAGGCCCTCTGCTATCGCCTTTGCACCATCTGACCGGCTCGCTTCTACACAACTTCTGCTTGCACCTCCTCAAGGATCAGCGCCTGCCTCTCTTTCCCCTGCGTGTTGTCATAGCGGGATGTTCTACCACTGCCTGTGCCACTGTGCCCACCAGCACCCTTTGCTGTAGCCTTGACTCTGATATGTCTACAGCCTTGGCAGCCCTCCACTTCCGTCCCGTCCCGTCCTGCTCAATCCCAGCTTGGGCAGCTCCCTGGACTGCGTCACCATTAACTCCTCACTTAGGCTGCTGATGAGGAGCCTCAGCTTGTTGTTCTGCCTGTACAGAGCGATGCTGCTCAGGCCTCGTGGTAGTCCCAACCACCTGCGCAGAAACCTGCTGATGCTCCTCTCGAAGCCTTCACTGTTGAAATGGGGACTTCATAGACCAAAAGGGGCCTAATGATTGTCAGGGAGGCCAGACTTGTCCACCACGGCCAGCCAGGTCTCCAGGTCTGGGTTAGTCACATGTGGAGGCTCTTCACAGGTACCTCAGTGAGTGATGGTATCTTGGTGGTGCCCAGTGAGAAGCGGAACTTGTCAGTAACCTTCCCTTTCATCAGCACGAGGGACCTCGACTTAGCCGGTTTGTGAAGTTAATTCAATGTGTTATTTTGTTATTTGCAGAATATGAGCCAAGGCTGAGGAGTCTGTTGTTGAAATTCTAAGAATTTGTGTATCATTTGTCTTCTGGTAAACATTGAAAATGGGTCCTAGAGGGTTAAATCATTGATACCAAGCCATAACCTCTTTTCTAAAAATGCTTTTTCAATATTCCTTCTACTACTGGGGCAGGCTGGCAAATGTTATGTTGAGTTTGATGTTAATTTGAAATGGAAATATTTAAAGGTGATTTTTTACAGATGTTATAAATACACTGTTTAAATGTATTCATTGATTGTTTTTCATCTCAAGTGTTTCCAGGTTTCCATAACCCAGCTAAGAAATGAAACAAAATTATCAGCATTGTAATATAACAATATAATATACTAGAATAACAGCAAATCCAATTAAAATGCATGAACTAGTTTGATACTCTTTACAGCTATAAAATAATAAAAGGGTAACAAGATTATTTCTGACACAAAGCACACATTTTTTCATATGTCTGCTCATAGGCATTTTAATTTGTTTGAATGTGAAGGAGCTGTCCTGAAGAAATGAAAAAGTCACCTTAAAAACAAATCTTAAAAAAGAGGCTTTGAAAAGAATCTTGCTATGTTTATCAGTCAGTCCTATCAGTCAATAGCAAAGGACTACGACTATAAGCTACTTTCTCTTTGACTGAAACAGGTCAGTGAGGTTTCTTGCCATTAAAGGTTTAAACGAATAGACCATAAAATTGTGAAGGGTGCAAAACCATGGCCTTCACATAACGAAAGGTTTGCAACCTTTCAGATGGGTTACTCTGCCCGCCAGATAATCCTGTGTGTCTTTAATGTCCAGACTGTGCCTTTCCTTCAGGTCCTTGAGGTTTCCTTTCCTTGAGGTTTCCTTTAATGCACTTAAAAGGCCAAGAATTGATAGGCTTTCTCAGGCCTCAAAAATAGCCAGCCTTGCCTCTCTTTAACAGCATAAGCAGACCCTCTAGGGCCAGTTTGTATTCAAAAGTATTCCAATGTGACTGAACTCAATTACTTATGCAGACAAGAGTGAACATTAGTCTTCTACACTATAGAGGAATTTTGGCCCATTGTAGGAAATGTTTGGTTGCGGTTGTTGAATGTGCCACAACCTGTTATTTCATTAAGAGAAATGAATAAATTTCACAGGAAGTGAAATGCTGTGGTTAGGAAAAGGGAGGGCAGTCTTAAAATTAGTTTAATTAAAAATTCATAAGAACACTTGAAGACACCTTCAGGATGGTTCTCATCATCTTGTTTAGAACCAGCACTGATGTATATCGTAGTGGCTCCCAATACTCATGCGTGAGCACACCACAGCACACAGTATGAAATTCTTCCTCTCCTTTACTTAATTTAAAAGCTCTAGCTGGACTTGCTCCAATGTTGTGGCAAGTATTTCTTTTTTGGTTTCATATTTTTTTTTTTTGCAAAAGCCTTCTCATGTACTTGCTTCTTTTTAAAAAAGTAAAGTGGAAATTTGACACTCTTATTCAGATCAAGTTACAATCAGGGACAGTCCCCCAACTAAGGGTTAAGAGACAAGTACTCACTAGGCGGCTACCATCCTACACCCTACAGAAAGTTCGCTTAACAAGGTTTAACATGTGACTAGTTTTACAGTGTCACTACTGAGAGTGAAGTTTCACTAAATCATATTTCTGTTGGCAGTATAAGCTTATAAAACTGAGTCTATGACAATGAGCCTGTGTCTGTAATGACTATAATGCACATGCAATATACCCCTGTGCTCTCTGAGTTATATTCAGCCTCACATGTCAGGTGTGAAACCTTGACGTTGGCCTTCAAATGTATGTATTTATATCTTCAGCACTGTCTTCTGTTGCTGGCAGTGCGTTAGTTCAAGGTATGTTGACAACAAAGCAGTTTCAAAGTAACTGCTAATGCTAACGTTTTTTAAGGCAATTTTCTGATTATTTACCTTTACATGTTCTTTAAGGGTAATGCATTAAACTGAGTGTAAAATAAAATTAAAGTGTTCTGGGAGCATATTTGGGGACATATTTAGGGTTTACACTATAAAAATAGGCATTATTAGGCTTTTTTTTTTTAAAAACCAAAACACAACGTGTTTTTTCACTATATGCGGATGCTCTTGGAACGTAACCCAGTGAAAATCGTGTGATTACCAAAAACATATTGTGCATAAATCTGTTAAGCCACATAAAAATAAGATATTCATACTTCTTTGTTGACAAGAGGACCTGTTTAGTGTTGTGCCGAACATAACTTGATCCTTCCACAATGATCTTTCGATGTTTTTTTCTGTCTCCTTTAGCATTCATGAAGCATTGAGTAGTAATAATGTTACATTTCCTGCTACAATATCCCTGAAAAATGATCCTGGAAATCATATTTGGGGAATCTGGTCATCCTCCTGCTACCGCATCTTCATAATCTGCCGTTTTGCTGTCAAAATATTTCCTCTGATTTAATAAAGCCCAGACAAATCAATCAATTCAGTGGCTGCACATCATCCAAGCATGCATTGTTTCCTCCCTTATAATGTTAATAAACTAGATACCGCATTGTATCTAAACAATATCCGCAGTCCAAAAGGCAGAAGAACATGCGAAGAAATGAAAAAGACTGAATCATGAGCCATACAGAGATTCACAGTCACCTTTGGGACTATCTGCAGAATAATGCTACTGGACTGCTGGTGATTGGAGGGGACAATACTGTATTGAGTCGCTTCACGGATAAAAATCAAGCTGTTCAATTCAGTCTCTTCTTCTGGTGGACGTCTGGAAATGGCTGCATCATTTTAGGCTCTTTTCTACTTTTTTCAGAAGAGAAAGCATCTCAAGAATTGACTTCTGTGCCAGAGGAGTTGTCATTCCCAAAAGTATGTGTTTAGCAAAACCATGGGTTGTATGTTCAAAGAAACTTTACGTCCTGAACATGTTTTAGATTGATTGGCCAACACCGCGGGGCACATACACACAACTCACACCAGTGGTCAATTTAAAATCCCCAAGTCACCGTACGTGCGTGTCTTTGGGAGAAACCAGAGGAGGAGAACATGCAAACTCCTCACACACAAGACCAGGAATGGAACCCCCAACTCTGGACGCGTGAGGCAACAGCACTACCCACTGCGCCACCGTGCGACCACACAGTCAGACTCATCACCCTAATGTGTATAGTGATCCTAATAATATTGGAAACATATTCATTTGGTTTGTTTTCATTAAGATAAGGACTTCTTCATGCTCTTCTTCAAACTATTTAGGAGTCATGATGATGCAGACTGAGAGTGTGGAACTGGGTCACAGTTGTCACGTGTCCGCACTTGTGTTTTAGTTGTTTTTTCTTTCTTTTATTCTTCTGATTATTGTTCATTATTACTGGCGGCTTGAGGCATCAATCCGAATTGATAGCTATGTTTGAAAATGCAATGTCCGATCAGCAGTCAGCTGAACTGGAGGAGGAGCCTGGATTTTCAAAGCAGCCCAGCATTCATCTTGGGAGACGAATACAGGCAGAAGGAGGGAACAACAAGAATCAGAATGAGAACATTTTGATGTATGGTGTTCTGTAGTTACGCTACCTTTGTTCAACTGACATTATTTTGTGAAAATATAAGTAGTATTTTTTTAAATTCATATCTCAAAAAGGAAGCCATTCACAAGTAAATAGTTGAGTCAATTTTGGGTTTTTAATTTATAATTGGACATCAAACTAAAACTGACACAATTTGGCTTTGGGAATTAGGCCTGAATATCACTTCGCATTTATACCCCAGTGACTAATCACTGAAGTGTTCCCAATCACACAGGTGAACCATAAACATAAAATATGCATGGGAATATACTTAAGTTACATTTTGCTCGTTAAAAATCTAGGGGTGCATCGAATTGATCTGGATTTGCTGCAGCAGCTAATGACTTTAATGCAAAGTCTTTAACTGGTGGACGTCTGGCACAATATAGAACAAGAAGTCAGAACAGGGGTCCTAAAGGGACACTAATGAAAAGTCATTTTAATTTAAAAGAATGAAAAAAGGTAAATTGAATGTAAAAACACATTTTTGGTACATGAACAAAGACAAATTATATAAGATGACATCTGGGAAAGAAACCATAAAACAATGATAATATATGACCATTTTAAATATTATATAGATGTATAGTAAGCCCCTTATAATCTAAGGATGGTTAAAGCTGTTCTATGTCAAACGTGAATCATGGAAGACAACAAAAAACACCTGAACTTAATTTATCTTTGATTTTCACTTATATAAAGTCTCTATGTATAAGTAGACTGATAAGAGTGTCTTCTAGTATCAGTAAGGTTAACAACATTTGTTTGTTCTGTGCAGTCACAGCTTAATTTTTTTTATTTTGCAAAATGACATTTAATATCTTCTAACAGCTATACACTACCTTGAGCTTTTAGTTAATATGGATCCTAAGATATTTATTCATGATCAGTTTAGATGTAATCCATTATGCTTCTAAAACAGCTTTAGCCCTGTAAAAGAATCACCCGGCTAGAAACCCATGAGGGCAACTTGTTTCAGGAATTCATGACTAGTTTCCGATTTTCAGTGCTGCAGGTTCAGACATAAGTCTGTGTTTCAACACAAGGGGGCAGTATAAGCTCGTAAAACATTTGTATATTTTATTCGCGAGAGCCTTAGATTTGTAGTCTTTTTGGCTCTTTGGCTGTGTTCATGTATGTTAGAATGTCAAAAATTCATTTTTGGAGCTGTTTGGACTGCTAAATCTGACCTTTTCCAATCTGAATCATTTTCACACTCTCAGTTTTATGGTTTTTTTTAACCCTTGACGCTTCACATTTGTGATTGTAAGCATCTCACGTCTGTCCTTGGTATGGACGGATCTGGAACGTCCCACATTAATCTGCAATGCCTTGTGAATTATATGTATAATCAAAATGCACAGACTCCTAACAAATGAATTGACTCTCAGCAAAAGCCAGCATCTCAAAGACCTTTTGCTCTGATCAGGTCTCAGCTGTTCATTAGTAGGGGCATAAAAAAGACCAGATGCTTTAATAATTCTGCAGTGTTTGCTGTCTGAAACTTCAGGTCAGCCTCGGTTGCCATGCTGTGAATGAGGGGTAATGATGAAACATGTGCATGTGCAGTAGGGGAAAAAAAACATGAATTTCAATCTGACATTCTCATTAAGGTCACATTGTCACAAACTGGGTGCAGATCCAATCTAGGACTGCAAATAAATATTGGAAAATATTACATTAAGTAAAAAAACTGATTTGTGCCTCTTCAGCTTAGTAATGTGAATGTTGCCTTTTATATGTGGTCCTAAATCAGGAACAAATCCAATCATAGGCTATGTGACCTTAATTAGAACTTTTTTTTTTTAACAGCACATGCATGTATTTGTCTTGCTGTATTAATAAATAATCTTTGATATGGCTTTTGCTGCTGCTTAGATCTGATGGATCTCAGATGCCTCCATGTATTGTGCACAAGTACAGTAGTCATAAAATACAGTTTCTTTACCTAAAACTATGACTAACAAAGAGATATTTAAGGTTCAGTCTACATGGATATATCCCTGCTGTATATACACTGCACTGTGTGAGTTAAGAGTCCATGTTTCATGACAGTGCACACTAAGCAGGGAGCCTTTTGGGATTTAGCCTTACTGTGATGATCATGAGTTTTGGAGTGTGATGTGACTGATTTGGATGCATGTTAATAACCAAAAATCCTTAATTATTTTCTAAATTCTGAATGTCACACCAAATGACACGCCATATGATGAATCACACCACACAACAACCTGTCTCCAAATATCTGCATTAGCTGCATTTAACAAACAACCAAACTGAGTTTGACAAGTGCCTGGAATCAATGTTTCAGTCACAGCAACATCACTCAAAGTTCTACTCAAAGTAGCAGAGCTTTATCTGTAGAGCTTTCTTTGAGACAAGTCTTTCCAATTATAATGTGCTTTTCAACTTGGGCACATAGGACACGTGTCATAAGCGTGCATCACTTTAAATAACTTGAATGTTTCCATTGACTTTGCTCATCTTTTCCTCAGGACCTCCTCTCTCTTTACAGGATCTACATTTAATATTCAAAAAGCAAATATATATATTGCTTAATCATGCCAAGTACATGAAAACTCATATGGTGTGACACAACCACACCACATGAGGTTTCATGTACTTGGTATGAGATTAAGCAATGTGCTTTTAGGCTACCATCCTAACAAATATGACACTATAGCTTTCAGGGTAATATTCACTGAAAAGTTATTTAATTTGGACATTGTTGTGTAAAAAGGGAACTGAAGCAGGAGTGCTGGATAAACTTGATTTTTTTGACATCACGAAGAGAGAGAACTCACTTTGTAACTTCCAGTGTCCTTCTGAGGTGCTGCTCTTCTTCCTGAAAGAAGGAAGAGCCCACTCCCCAAAGGTCTCCAAACAATTGCCCGTTCAAAAAGGAATATGGCGTCACACTTTATGAAATCCATTTTTGGGACAAAAGGTTTTAGTTCGGGTGGCTTCAAAATATTATGCCCAAAGTTTTAGCCAAGCAGACTCACAAGTAGACATCTGGGTTATCAATATATGATTGAATAAACAGAAAATGAATTCATTGTTTTTTTTCAATATCAAACTTTATGAAATGTGCTTGGGACAGTAACGCCAAATGATCTTTTTCTAGCTTGTCCCTAAATTGTGAACCAATGGAAGATTAATCCCACAAATACTCTATATGTTCATATATATATATATACAGAGAGAGAGAGAAAGAGTTATGCAATGTAAGTAATAATGTTTTTGTCTTTATCAATCTTACTGTTTACACAATATCACATAGTTTTACTGGATCTTTAAAATGCTTTTAATTTTTTTTTAGCTTGTCAGTGGTATATCTTTATATGAAACACGTTTGTTTATTATTATCACTGTTATACATTTTTATAAGGGGCTCCAGTGCAGTTTCAGATTTCGTTTTGCAACAAATGCTCTCAGCAACATTGCTATTTAGCATCAAATGAACAGAAGGAATAAGGAGATAAACCTTAAAAACTGTGTTTGTGTGATGGTCAGTCCACCTGCTGTGATGAGGAGGTGTGTTTGAAGCAGTTAGAAAACCTGGAACAACACAACAGGGAGACCAAGAGACCTTCCATCTGCCACAATAAGGAGACCTACCTGGCAGAGTGAAGATCCCCGCTGTTTCAGGGTACACTTGTCAGACTGCAAAACATATGTTGTCTTCATAATCCCAGTAATCAGTTAAAGCTGTGAGATTTCTTATGAAAGTGTTCGAAGCAATGTTAGTAGAACGCTGTTTTTTTCTCAGTACAAGCAATAAGCTGTATACACTAATAAACCACTCTTATTAGATTTTGAATGTACAAAAACTGTGTGGAATGTTTTTAGGTTCATATTTGACCCAGATATGAGGTCTTTGGAGCATCACAAAAGTGTTAGTACAGATGTTTATTCAATTGTGAGAATGTTAGGAACAAAGCAAAGGAAACTGAAATTAATATTTCAAGGAAGAAAGAAATTGCAGGAATCACATAGACTGTGTCATCTGATACCAGCAATCAGAGGTAGATTTGCTCCTCTTTCCAGCAGCAAGAAAACATGAGATTATTACTCTGTAAAATATACAGTTACACACATGTGTAACAACATAGTCAACTCACAATTTGATACATCCATTTTTCTGTAACCGCTTAATCCTTGCTAGGGTCTCAGGTACCCGCAGCCTATCCCAGGGTCTACAGGTGCGAGGCAGGGCGCCAGCAATTACTCATACCTATGGTCAATTCAGAAACCCCAGTTCACCTGACGCCTATGCCTTTAATGCATATTATCACATCTGGGCATTGTGGTATTACATTGTTTGCCATGCATTAGTACACCCCTTACTATTAACCCCTTACTATTTTTGACATTAGTGTGGTATAATATCATCATATTCCACAGTTTCAGTTTAATAAAAGAGTAATTCCTCATATAAAAAAACAAGTTTATTTGTCCGATACTATCTAAAGTCATGTGGAACAATGGTCTATGCTAGAGAACCTGTATTTCTTTACTATGTCAATGTCAAGATCCATGAGTTACAATGAAATTTTAATGCAAAAATGTATTAGAATGGCAAATAAATCTCTTTCCAATTCTAATAAACACCCATATTATAACAATCCCATATTTGATCTTTAGGTAAGTCAAGTTAAGTAGGTTTTATTCTCATTTCTACCATATACACACAGTACACAGTGAAACGAAACGTGCCTCCAGGGCCATGGTGCAACACAAGAACAGAACAGAACAGAACAGAACACAAGACCACAAGTGCAGACAGGACAAAGAACAAGAGCGACAAGACAATGTTCAGTGCAGCTGACAACAGTATTATGACAGCTACTGTATTCTAGCAGCAGAGAGTTGCGTACAAAGATGCAGAAGTTACATGTGTAAAAAATGCAGAACAGCAATAAATATGAAATATTTAAATAAATATAAATATTGTAGCAGCAACATGACAGACAATGTGCAGTATAACAATAAAAACGTATTTTAACAGGTAATTAAAGTCTTGAGTTGTTCAAGTCCCCATAGTAGGTTATCTTACAAAGAAAACATACTCAAAGACTGAGCTGAAGGAATTTTCAATTGCTGGAAAATATCAGATTTTATTAGCAACAGGAAAGGAGAGAGAGAGAGAAAGAAGGTCAGACGGAGAGATAGAAGCTGGTGGATACAGTCTTTGTGTCTGGGTGTCACTACCACAGCGGGAGGCCGACTAAAAGGAAAGGGGGTGGGGGGGCTTGGGGGAGTGAAGATTGCTAAAGAGCAAAACCTCAAGAGCAAGCGTCTCTCCATTAGTATGTCAAAGGAGATTTCTCCATGAAGCAAAGTCATTGCATTACCCCCACTCAATGATTAATGAGGATAATCTATGTGAGCAAATACAAATCTCATTTAAGGATTAATATTCATAATGTTAACAAACCGGGCCTTAATAAATGACTATATGAATTATTCAGAGCGTGCTAAAACTGAAGGACAAAAACTCGCTATTGTTTTGATTTTTCGTGACCTTTCTGTACACCTTCAGCAAACTATGTTGGGTCTGTGATAAGCCATTCCTGATTCACAGGATTTTTGTAATTTCAGTCTGTTTTGTCAATTCATAACCACTCATGTCTAACTATTCTCTTAATTTAGGAGCTTTATTAAATGTCTGTGCAAAATGAGCACAATCATGTCATGTTAAATGTCACTGATGAGTTAGTTTTGTCTAGAATATAACTAGAATATTCAATTACAATATTCTCTCTGGGTAATGAAGCTTATTCTTAAAATGGAAATCTGTTTTTCCGCACATTCAGAACCCGCATTAATTAAAAAGGTTTATTACTAACCATATTCGGAAGAATCCATTCAAAATCCATCCAAATCCATTCTTCATACATTTATGCCAGATTTAGCCCTAAAATGTGACCTAGATTGTTTTATAACAACAGTACATAAGACAATGCAGCGTGTCCATGTTATTTTTCTGACTTTTGTTAAAGTCAATTCGATGTTTCGAGACATCCACTGTTTCCACTATTCACCTGAAGTGTTTCAAAAATGTTAAAGCTAAAATCAAAACTTTAGCTGAGAAAAAAATCAGGGGAAATATTTCTGACAAGTGTCTTTCAATTATTGTGGAAATACTAACTAACTGTAAAATTGTGGACTAAGCAATCATATTCCAGGCTACAAAAATGAAAAAAATAAATATTTGTAAGTGTGTGATTAGGGAAGCAAAGGTGGGATTAGTGAAATATCCCCCATAGGTCTGCAGCTGGGTTCAAGAGATGTCTAATTTGAGATAATTGTAAATGGTAAATATTCTGATCTACTAGGTTTAAAATCTATGCAAGGCTGTATGTTAATGCTGCCATCATTCTGACTGAAGATGATCCACGCCAGAGTCTACTTTTCCAGACAAATAAAAAGCCAAAGCGTAAAATAAAAGGAATTTATAATGTAGATAAAACATTGACATTGCAGTTTAATGCAGTCTAGGCCTTATCCATGTGCACAATGTAGACTTTTAGTGATTTCTGGAACCATTACTTTTAGAGGCATAACATATCAGCTCCTGGCAAATGCTTCTTATCTCTTAGAAACAAATATAGGAACAAATCATGCTTGCACCAAATGCCCTGGTGTAGTGGGAAAAAGTCTTGGTGTACTTTTTTGCCATTAACGTATAACATTCATGACGCCGTTACGGGATGTTTACTTTGATGGACCTCCTGCTGGGTTTTGGAATGGAATCTCAGCCTAGTTTCAAGATGATGTGTAATTTCTAACAGCATATATCACATCTGTTGTGTGGTTTAAAACTGTTTAAATTCTGTTTTTTGGTAAATGGTTTGGTGAACAAATCACATAAGACAACTTTCCTCTTGGTCCAGATGTGATTGATCAGCCAAGACATGTTTGGTGTCCAAATTTCTAATAAACACTAAAAGTTAATAGTCACAACAGACACTTTTCTAAAAATGCATTCCCTAAACTTCTCTCAAACCCCATCCAGCTCTTCATTAAGATAACTTGGACTTGTGGGTGTGGTTTAAGGCAGTGGTCCTCAACCTTTATTTCGTCACGGACCGGTTTAATATCAGAAACTATTTTCACGGCCCGGCCTTTAAGGA
>JBBPDC010166238.1:0-17777 GCA_037974485.1 Hemigrammopetersius urotaenia | reverse complement strand
GAGAGAGAGAGACAGACAGAGAGAGAGAGAGAGACAGAGAGAGAGACAGAGAGAGAGAGAGAGAGAGAGACAGAGAGACAGAGAGAGAGGGAGAACAGAGAGAGAGAGAGGGAGAACAGAGAGAGAGAGAGGGAGAACAGAGAGAGAGAGAGAGAGAGAGACAGACAGAGAGAACAGAGAGAGAGAGAGAGAGAGAGAGAGAGAGAGAACAGAGAGAAAGGATAAGAGACTGAGGGATTAGACGGAAGCTGAAAAGATGAGATGAAAAGACCCAATATCAGAGATTATACAGTTTGTGGAGGCTGGAGTTTGAAAGCTAAGGAAAAAAGCCATAAAGCACTAAATCCAACCTCCGGCTCACAAAGAGACGAATCAAAGTTGGCCATTTGGATCAATCATCGGATAAAGACCAACAAATTGAGGGAGGAAAAATAAACACAGGGGGAACAAAACATGAAATTGGAGATAAAGACAAAATGGATGGAGGCTTAACAGCCGAATCAACTACCAGCAACACACGAACACGCGAACACACGTGTAGCAGCAGGAGCCGCGAGCTCCCAGGATCACCGTCAGTCTCACAGTACCTTCACAGCTCAGTCCCTGAATATAAACCTAATCAGATTATTCTCATTCTGAAGAAGAAACGCAGTCTATTCCCCCGGAATGCAAATCAAATCACAATCATTTAATTTGAAAGAAAAACACAGTTTAGAACCTGTCATGGACAAATTCAATCAGATCCTCATTCATGAGCTGCATCATGATTTGAATGATTTGAATAAAAACAAGCACAAATACAAACTTAAACATATTCCTGATTATTTTTCTGCACTATTTCAGTTTATTTGCGTTATTTAAAAAGCCATCCTGTATGTAACATTCAGGAGTGTGTTTTCTGTAGTGTGTGTGTATTCTATAGCCTGTGTCTTAAATTATTCAATTGTTTTTGAAACCCACATAAAGTAATAGACCAGTATAAACTCAACACTGCACCCTGGAGTCCCTTTAAATATAAAAATGAAATTCAAATGTGATTCTAAACACTTCTGGACACAATTTAGTGTAAACACTCAAACCAGGTTGTATGTTTTTATCACTTGCAGGGAACTCCTGGCAGTTTTTTCAATATTTGCAGGTATTTGACGACTACCCTGATAAACCTGGAAGAAGAAGAGTCAGACTGCTTTACAGATCATGTTACAAAGCAACAGCAGCAGCATTACTTTCAGGGAACAAAGTACCACGATCCAGTTTCAGTGCTTGTATTCACATTACAGGTCTTAGTAAGAGTTACAGCACTGGTGTGACTCCTAAGTCCTAAAGAGAGAGTCACAGGCGAACAGCTCTGTTAGCTTCACACTTTATTCACTGGGGTTTCCAGCAATTTCCTCCAGGAATAAATACAGTTTTCTGATTTGGCTGTTCTTGAACAGTTTTTGTTTATTAGTTGTAAGGTCTCGGCCAGTAGAGGCCGCTGTTTTGGGCTTTGTTCTAGGGACTTTTATTTTGATATTCTGGTCGTATGTTTGTGACAGATGTTCTGTATTAGTTAAAGGATTGGGTTGATTTGTTAATATGATTGGTTCTTGTCTGAGTGTGCTTTGTATTTAAGTTCTTTGAGTTCTTATTTTTGCTGGCCGTCCCTCACGTTTCTCTCCCCGCTGCTCAGTACTGAAGTGTCTTCTGGTCGTTTTTGGTTCGGCCCCTGTGCCGTTTTGTTTTAGTTTTGTACAGAGTCTGTAGTTGTGTCCGAAAAGTGCACTTGCTCACTCGTTCACTATATAGTGTTTGCTATATAGAGGACTAACTAGTGAACAAGGGGCCGTTTAGTTGATTTCGGACACTCAGGATGTTACTTTTTTACTAACTGTTGCTTAAATAGTGCCGGATCTCTGCAATTTATCTCTGTGGCATAAACACATGTCTTGTCTCTCTAGTTCAGACACAGTCTACACAGGAGGCGGTCTCATGTGCGGGGGCGGGGTCTGGTGTATGGGCTGTGGGACGCGATCCGGGCCGGCAGACAGGATTCCACTCCGGCCCAAAATTACCTGACCGGCCCAAACTTCACATCAGCCCACCAGGCAAATGCCCAGTCCGCCGCGGAATCCCGTATGCCGGCCTGGATTGCATCCCACCCCCAGACCGTGGCTCAAAAAGCCCGGGCGATTTTTTGTCCCAGTCCAGCCCTGGATACTGCTGTCCTCCCCAGAGAGAGAGAGAGAGAAAAGTTCAAGTGTGACTGAATCTCCTCCGTCTGAAGCCTCACTTTCCCCCCGTCTGTCCGAGTTTCGGGGGATAACAGTAGTGTGCAGTGTGTCTGAAATGTGCACTTGTTCACTATGTAGGGCACGGTAAAGAAACCCGCAGTGCATGATGGGATATGTGTATTTATGTAGTGTATGGATGTGTTGGTGATTTTGTAGAGCACTAACTAGTGGGTGAAACTGCCTGTTGGAATTACGGACACCACTAAAATATGGCTGACTCACTACATAGTGCCCTACAGAATGAACAAGTGCACTTTTTGGACACAGCTTGTGTTTTTATATAATAAATTCCACTCAGTGGAACCTGCTTCTGCGTCTCGCTTCGCTCCCCGTGCACAGCCCGACGTGACATTCGTTTCTTTCATTTTCATTTGAATTTGAAGTTTTACTAGTAGGTTTATTAAAACTGACTTGTCTTCAAACGTTGTTTATTGTGGTTATTTTTCAATTACATTTCTGTAAAGGCCTGCTGGGTCTTCACTTGAACTCTTGGTACCAGCAGGTTTTACAGAGAACACAAAACGAGTAGAAAAACACAATGACTATCAGAAAGAACACATATGTTTTCAGCAGTAAACACCAGGTTCATTATAAAGAATCAATAGACGTCTACATTAGAACATCCCTGGTGAAAAACCCTTAGAGACCATTAAAAGTTTCTGGTGGTTCCTGGAGGTTTTTAATGATGTCTGATGGTTAGTGATGGTGTGAAGGATCCTGATGGTGAACTGCGGCCAATTCTAGACGTTTTCAATGGTTTTCTAATGAGATGTGAAGGTCCACATTGAGCCAATTCCCAGCAGGGAACAAAGCCATCAGATTTTTATCCCAACAGTTCTAATGGGCTTTTGTCAACAGGGATGTGGTTTTGGTCAATAACAGAAAAATGCTAGAAGGTGAAGGTTAACATGTTCCCTCCATAAGACATGTAATGCAAAGATCTCAACATGTTTAGAGGAGAACACTAATCACTAATTCCATTTAGGATATTTAAGCATAATTCTAAAAAATATATACTTTTCTGGACCACTGGTCAGTGAAAACTGGCAAACGTACTCTGTGTTAAACATTTTGAGATAAATAAGACTTCCAGAATTATTTAAATGAATGAAAGAATGGAAAATGATATATATATAGATAGATAGATAATATTAAGTGCGTCAAGCAATGTTTGGTATTTCTGCATTATCAAGCCCTCCGAATTCAAGATGAACATAAAGCCACAGTCGGTTTTAAATGGATGGAAGAAAGGTAAACTTATCCTAATGTTGGTAAATTAATACTCACTCCGTTACTAAGATAATCTTGTAGCCTTCGTTTTACCTGTCAATCAAGATTGATCCTCTTTACAAAACTCACACTGAAAATATTGAAACAGTTCTTGATTGGTGCTGAGCTTTAATAAAAAACGCATGCAAGTCTATTGCAGATCTAATATTCCTCAGCATTCAAAAAGTGGCTTTGACTGAAAAAACTGAAAGCAGCATGAAAAACATGAGAAAAGTGTCCTCTGGTTTCTGATTGTTAACAACAGAAAGTTGTTGTGCTCTAGAACCGATCTCTAATAGAATCCGATCTGAGAGGAACTTGTTTTTCTATAATAAAGTAGATAAAACCTGAACACCCTGCAGTGGTGAACAGCTTTAGTTTAATATTAGATTTGATTACATTAATGTTTAAGTTGAGATTTACAGAAATATTTGAACTGTAACTGTGTGACTGTGTTAAAGGGAACACTGCTGTTAAAAAGTTCCTTATTAGTTTAAAGTGTTTTTAAACCAAATATCATTCCACTTTTGTTCATACAGCAGTACTTTAAAAAGGTGCACAGTCCACTACTTTTGAATTCGTTAACAAAATGCACATACCAATGCGATTAATTGCAATTATTCGCAGAAAACTGTGTGATTAATCGTGATTAAAATATATATTTATATAGACACGGAATCTGATTTGTAACAGAGAAGTTGGGGCCACGCTGGGACCCCCCGCTCTGGGAGCTGAGTCAGCCAGCAGAGAGCAGGTAAAGAAGAAGAATGCAGCAACAGCGGAAAGCAGACAAAACCGGGCTGAGTCTGATCCCTCTGTGGACCCTCAGCGCCGGAGATGGCACCCGCCAGACAAGGCCGAGCTGTGTGCGGTGTGAGAAGCGAGGGAGGCGGTGTAATAGCGGCAACGCCGTCCAGAACATCAGCATTCGTCCTCATTACCGCTCTTACGTGGCCGGAATACAGCTGCCTCCAATAAGACCCTCGCAATAATGCGACTCCCTGCAGAAGCGTGACACTGCGAGCGGGAAGAAAAATGGGCGGCGGCGGTGGTGGGTACCCGAGTGTGGAAACAGCTAAGCACATTTCCCTCAGAGGAACCAGAATGGATTTTTTTTCAAAATCCAAATATTCATTGCATTCCCAGATTGCGCTTTTTGAGGCAAAAAAAAAAAACACAGCACAAGAGACATAAACTGGAAAACATCTCCTTCACTCTTCTGCTGCTTTTCACAGAGAAGTGAAGGGTCAGGCTTTCTTCAGCCCTCACAAACTGCAGCTATTGCGCAGTAATACAGTTCATTAAAAAATATAGTAAAATACAGTAGCTCATTAAAATACATGGTCATCATAAAAATATGAACAAAAACCACATGTTCATTCATAATTTTACTATACATTCCTGTTTACAGTGATATTACAGTAAAGCCCTCAGTTTTACACGGATTCAAATCAACAGATTTTTTGGAGAACTGAACTGTACTACCTCCTCCAGTCCAGCGGTCGCAATAATACACTGGAAGGTTATCAACCGCCATAAAAAGAAGAAGAAGAAGCTGCTGCAGCATGTAGCATGACTGCCCCATGTCTTGTACTTGTTTAAAGAGAGTTATTTCAACGTTTCTTTTGTGGACGAGTCATTTCATGCTGCTAATGCTAATGGCTTTTAAGCAATAAAGTTTTATGGAACATTAGAATGCAATCATCGGGCCTAACGTTTACACAAGCAAGCCACAATTACAACATGAGGCCAAAAGTGAAACTTGGCGGTGGTAGTGTCATGGATTGCGGATATTCTGCTGCTTCAGGGCTTTGGAGACTTGCCATAATTTAAGGACCCATGAATCCTGAAAGCACAGTTGGTTTATGAAGCGAGACAAAAATCCTAAGCATAAGATCGTGTCCACCTCTGAATGTCTTCACTGCAAAAACTCCTGATCTAACCAAGACTTAAAATCTTATTTCCAGCCTAAAAGTCTTCTTGATCTTGTTTTGAGAATCCTTTTTGCTATTATATAGTATATTAAGATATTTAAGATATATTTAAGATATTTTTTCCTATTTCAAGAAATCTTTAGACTATTTACACTTGAAATAGGAAAAAATATCTTATAACAGTCTTACTAATCTTATATAGTATATTATTCTCAAAACAAAATCACAAAGACTTTTAGTCTAGAAATAAGGTTGCAAGTCTTGGTTAGATCAGGAGTTTTTGCAGTGAAGAGACTAAACTGAGCTGAACTGAACCCCACTGAGATGCTGTGGTTGGACCTTAAAGTGCTACAAACCTCTCCTATAAGGCTGAAGGACAGAAGAGCGAAAGACCGACCTGCCGTTACAGAAAGCATTTGGCTATAAGTGTTTCCTATTGTGAGTGAAATCATTATCACTATGTGGAATATCTTTATTACATTCAATAATCTTATTATGTGCAACATCATTATTCCATGCAGTAACAGACTCTGGATAGCGGACCTTTTCAAACCACTGCTGTTAATTAGCAAACGGCTTCAGCAGTTACTGGATTTACTTCTCTGTAGTTTTTGTTTCCTCTCTTGCTGATCGCATGTTGTTTTATGGAGAGTTTTACTTTGATTTTATATTATATTTATATTCTTCTTGTCTTCGTCTCTCTGTGCAGTTTCCTCCAAAAACATTCTGTGATTCTGATTCAGGTGGGGCGGTTTGATGGACGGACCCTCAGTAACAGGAGACGAGAGCTAGTTCCGGGGGGGGTGCTATGGTTAGTCCTGTCACCGGGCGAAGCCTCAGAGATCCTGTCATCAGCCATTAGCTCCGGGGCTGGAGCTCACGGCCGGTCAAGGCTGCCGGCGGCAGGCGGTTCCAGGCCTGGGGTTCTTAACGAAGGACCTTAATGACCAGCCTTAACGACGAGACTTAACGAGGCTCTTAATGAAGCTGCTGCGATCATTAAGGCCGGCGTCGGCAGGATGATGATGAACGGGGCGCAGAATGTGCGCAGGGAGGGGGGGTGTGGAGGAGGGGGGGTGTCCTGGGCCTGACCTGGTCAACAGAAAGACCAGAAAGTCTCACCGGCAGCAGCCCTGAACTGCAAAAGTTTCTGTGTGAGTTATAGCAATACTCTCTCTCTCTCTCTCTCTCTCTCTCTCTCTCTCTCTCTCTCTCTCATACCTGTATTCCTGACATGGTGGGGCGTCTCCTCTAATGTAAACATGGCCTACACCAAAACCAGCCATGAGCTTCCACCAGTAAACCTACACAAACACCACCTCCACTTACACACTTAACCCAGAACCTGCATGTCTTTATTCTGGTTAAACTGAAAGATGTTGGTTTGAACTCAAAATGAAAATGTGTGAAATAAAGACAGTTTCCTTTCTAAGATGTGAGATTCTGTAACAGTGCAGATCTGACTCCTATTAACTGGTTGTTGGTGATACAGAGTCAAATTCTAGACTGTTCTTTAACTTTAAATGCACTCGGTACTGTTTCAGCACTTAATAGCTCCTTAAATATCTAATACTGGTCTGGAGATCCACACTACCATCATTATTATTATATCAGGGGGCTTTTTGTAGCTCAGTAGTGATGAATAATAAAAATATGATGTTTTCTGGCTAATAAAGGAACTCAGATGGTGAAAATCCTGGACATTTACTTGTTAGTAAAGACTAATTTAGTATCGTCCAAATGTAGATGTTGCCAATGAGCCAAAACTTCTCACTGATAGTGTAGATCTGTTTTATCAGTGCTTATGTGTAATAATCACAGTAAATCATTAGTACATCTGAAAATTAAGGGGAACTTGGGGCACTATTTTGCCTCACAGCACACTGAATGTACCCCTCCGCCATAAATTCATTTTTAAAAAAGATGTTTTAGGCAAAAACTTACATGAAAACTACTGTTAAAGCACCACATCAGACGCCAGGAGCGTTTTCAGAACAACTTAACATCAAAAATGTTCAGTTTCTCTGGAACATTTCATATGAACTGTGATTAAATCTGTAATTATGCAATGATTATGTAAAGGCACTTTTTCTATTCCTACATCTATGAAATCTTGAGTGTTGGCCGATACCAATATCAATATGATATTTTAACCTTTAAATCCCATTGATATCGGCCTGATACAGCCGTGTGAAAAATTCTAGGCAACACCGAGCGGATGATACGTTGAATTTCCAATCGTAAACTAATGCACGCAACTTTAAACAGATCTGTTTTCGGATTAGTAGCGTCTCAAATAATGACATAATTACATTTGAATTGTATTGCAAACTGCAATAGGATCCTTGCTGGGACCAGAAAAACATCCACACACGTGGGGAAGTACATTTTTCTATCATACTGGGGACTTTCAGTCCCCACAATGTACTAAATACACACTCTCTCATCCTTCCACACACCCCCCTCGTACTAATCCGGCCTCAGACACACAGTCGGGCAGATGCTTGATCACATTACAGTAATAACGATAAACCATTAAGGCAAACCTTAATATCATCATAGACTCCAATCGCATTTGATAGGAAAACAGAATGAGGACGACACCAGCGCAGCTTTATCATCTACAATTACATCGAGTACAACTAACGTCCTCCAAAGGAGACGACGCCCCAAATATAATATTCTTGAATGGGGCCATCGCTTCAGAAAGCAGAATAAAGCTGTCGGAGTTTAAAAAAAGGGCCGTATCAAAGGGGTTCTGCATTTATTCGCTGACACTCCTTGGACCATAAAATCCATCCAAATTAGGTGTGAGGTTCCGCGCCAGGCTTCTTAGTGCCTGGGACAGCTGCCGGGGAACAGTTCCGCATGTGTAGGGCCCGATCTGCCGACCCCTGAATCTCTTAAATGGCTGATATGATTATGAGCTGATCGGCTTATATACTCACTTTCACATCTCGCAATAACCATGAATCATTAAGGAGAAATATATCCACCGTCAGCCTCTAAATCACTTAAATAACTTACGTGTGTGTGCGCTCAATTTCACTTTTCTGCCACACAATATTTGCAGCCCCGATGTTTGCAGCATTTTAGTCTAATGAATGTGTTTTTATTCACAGGAAATAACGGACCACACATACACACACACACAGACACACACACACACACACACACACACTCATACACACACTAATATACACACATACACACTATTATACACACACAGACACTATTACACACACACACACTATTACAGACACACACACACACACACACACTATTATACACACACACGGCTCGGGTTTATTTGGAATAATATTGGTTCTCGGTACAGAACGGTTCTTGTACCTGTTAAAAGTACCGAAACTCCACTGATTGCACCTAAATTCCACAAGGAATACTATTAAAGGCTTTAGGGCTGATGTGGGGAGAATCCTCTGCTCCTTCACACCCTGGAAAACACACTTTACACACTTGCAGCACAGATCCCAGACCAGCTGAAACACACACTCCTGCTGAAGTAACCTCTTGGCTCCCAGACACCCCCGCTGATCCCAGAACAGTCTCGCTCTCCAGGGAACGCCAAACAATTTAACACCAAAACCAAGCAGTTCTGCTCCAAAGCCCCCAGCTGATAAAAACACTGTACATCGTTATTAAAGAACTCCCTGAGCCTCTTCCTGAACTGTTTCTGCAGTTTCACACCCCCAAAATATTCTCCTCCATGATTATTTTCCAGCTTTCTTCACTCTTAAGTGTGGCAGATTGTTCATAGATTTTAGCCTGATATATGCAAATCACCTCAACGCTGATTGGCTGTAAAGTAACTCAGTTTTACGCAGATCAGCATTCGCAGATTCAGTCGAACAGGGATTTTTCTGAGAACCGAACTGTACTACCTCCACCAGTCCAGCAGTGGCAGTAATACACTGGACCGCCATAAAAAGAAAAAGAAGAAGCTGCTGCAGCATGTAGCATGACTGCTCCGTGTCTTGTCCTCGTATTTTAGTGTTTTACCCCCTGCCCCCCCCCCCCCATTTTCAACTGTTATTGTCTTTGCACGCGGCTAATGCTAACCGCTAATGCTAACAGGTTTTAAGCAAAAAAGTTTTCTGATTGCGATTATTTATTTACCTTTACATTTTCTTTAAGGGTAATGTATCAAACTGACTTTAAAATGAAATTAATCTGTGGGCATATTTAGGGTTTACACTATAAAAATAGGCATTTTTAGTCATTTTTATACCAAAACACAGCAATGTGTTTTTTCACTATACGCAGGTTCTCTTAAAACGTAACCCCCGCATGGGAGATTACTGTATACTGTATACACAGATCACATTCACTCCTGTTTCTGCAGCTGAATTCTGGACCCTGATGAGGTGCATCAAACTCTGATTCTGTGGAGGCGTGTCAGTACTTTTCCACAGGGGCCGTTTAAAACGCTACTGAAGTCAGTAAGTAGAAACATGGCACTGCAGAGTGAGCCAGCTGGACCTCGCTGAGCCACATTCCCTTGTTGTCCTGATGGCAGGTCCCTTTGTAACACCACGGTGCCAGAACTAGGTGACCTGGCCTGGCTGGCGTCCCGCTCCACCCCCTGGCAGATGTCTAAGTGCAGACCCATTTCCCCCCGACTGGCCTCCCATCTGTCTGGGCTGGGTCTCGCGGCTCCGGCCGGAGCTTCCGCTGCGGGCAGGACCGCAACCTGCCACCGCCACAGCCTGGGGCTCGGGTGGAGCCTCTGCCTCCCACCACTGATGCGTAATTAACATCAGCCCAGCCAGCACCGCTGCATTATTAAAGAGTGTTTACTCTGACTGAGGCTGCTACCAGACACTCCGCTCCTCCTGAGGACTGAAATCGCCCAGACACACCGACCCATTGCGGTGTAACTAGCCCTCCCTCTTGGTGAAGGCCCTCCTAGTGAACACTGAGCAGCATGAGCTGGACGACTTTTCTTCTCTTTTCTCTTTCATTTATTTGGGCTTTTTATTATAGCTCTTGAAATATTGTTTCAACGTCAAAACATCTGTTAATATCCGAGGTCTTGTGCGTGTGCAGGGGGCCATCTTGAAATTTACAGTACGAACTTTAAAACATTTCCATCACACAAAGACTCCCGCACTGTCGGCCCCGCCCCTCACACTGTCGGCCCCGCCCTTCAATATGTCGGCTCCGCCCCTCGGTTCACCATTCAGTTCAAACAATAAGAACTCGGGGCCAGACGCACCGAAAACTGACAAAACTCACTCAGAACACAATAAAACACAATAAAACAACTCGCTTTATTTCATCATTAAAAAAACATATTTTTTCAGACCGAGTGCGTAACTCGACTGATCTGGGTGAGAGGCTCATTCGAAATGTTACAACCTCCGTGATTCGTTAAATAGGTTGTAAAAAGGTTTTAATAAAACACCAATCATGGCATAAAAATGACGTTTTTTTGTGACCAATTGCGGACCAATGGCCTGTCTTCGTTTTATACTAGCGGCCCAATCAAAAGCCTTGGCAGCCCATCAGTGATCCGCGGCCCAGTGGTTGGGAAACCCAGCTCTAGCCTGAATCACTTGCTGATCCTAACACAGCTGTAAAATCATAAAAACACAACTAAGCCACAGAAAAAAGGAAAACTCAATCACACGCCGCGTTACTGGCTATTCCTCCACCGCCACAACCAAACTAGTTCATCCACGCAGTCCGTAAGTACGAGGCTAGCAGTGTAAACCAAGTGAGAGTGAGTGTTGAAACGTTGTATGTTGAGACTTTTGTAATCAGTTTTGATTGCTTGATCGAGGGTCAAGTACTTTTCAAATTTAGATTTTTGTGGTCAAGTCACCTTAAAAGTGTGTAACGGAGAGAGAGAGTTCGAGACGTCACCAGTTTGGTAGCCAGAGAGCGACAAAACATGGAGCAACAAATCAGTTATGCAGAGCTAAAGACCCATAAACAGACTTTAGGATACTAAAGCTCATTTTGTAAATGAAGGTACAGCCCATATCACACGAAACCACCAGCACTGGGAGCGGGAAGGACTGCACCAGCTTCCTCCGAGGCGTCTGCAGAACCACTGCATCTTCATAAACTGATGCAACATGCGGTGGCAGCAAGCTTCACGCTGGGCAATGTGGGAACAGGGAATGCCACCCTAGAAAGATAAACGTTTCTCCCATCCACTGAACATCCCATCTGAATGAGTCTGATACTGGGGTCCTCGGGTCACGACGGAGATCTGTTCCCAGAGCAGTGGGGTAACCCGAATTTTGGTGTAAGTCAATAATCAATCCTGACACAGTTGTAAAATGTAGATAATAAAAACAGAACAAAGTGACAGAAAAAGGACATAAATATACTACACTTGAAAGCTGTACTGCAGAAACAGAAGAAATTACAAAAACTGGGTGTGATCATTCGTTCAGAAGTCGTGATAAAGGCCAAAATGTCCAACACCTGCGTGGAGATACGCGTCCTCCATCACTCATATGCTGTGTATTCCGTGTATTCTGTGTATCTTCCAGTGTGTGCTACTAGACTAGTTCGCCCATGTGAGTCTTGTACTCTGCACGTCGCATGTTGAGACCCTCGTAACTCGAGGACCCCCTGTTTAAAGCTTAGCCTGAGAACAGACTCGTTTACACATATTCAGTCTCAATCTTTTCATATCATGTTTATATTTGATTCAGAACCTCCCCCAGTTTGGACTCCCACCTCAAACTCGCCCTGCAGTGACTCACAACTCCAGACCTGTGACTCAAAACGACTCGTGTGACATTTCGTCTGGAGAACATAAACACAAAGATCGAAATAAAACAGCCGGTCGCAAACCTGCTGCAGGGCTGAAAGGAGACTGGACTCTCTGAAGCTCTTCCAGCCACAGCCTAGAAGCCCAGCCACTTCTGTACAGTTTGGAAAACTTTTTCATTTTCTTTTCATTTATGAACGAAGCATGAACTAAAACTTGAATCCCTCCAGGTCCCGTAGCTCCCTTCACCTCCGAAAAGTTGCTCAGATCTTTATCCCTGTTTTAACTCGGACTTGGTCTAGTTCTGCCCTTCTAGTTTCCTGGGTGTTCATCTGTTTACTGGTTTCTGTTGTTTAAGCTGCTGCTGGCGAAGGAGGGATGGGCAGTTTCTTCATTAGTGGTGGCTGTTTATCCATCATTCTGCTACAAAGCTCCTAAAGCTGGCTACTGAAGATACTGAGCTCAACAGAATGTGTTGGGGGGTGTGCTCCCCGGGTGACAAATGACTGACACTCAGACACGCCTAGTGGCTCTGATTGGGTGTTTTGATTCCGTCGTGGTGGATTCTAGTAAATTGGCACTAGGTGGAGCTATAGGTGCCGAACTTTTTCTGATTATCTGATATCATGACAGTTTCAGCAAATATATTTTATAGGTTTCTCACTACAGCTCTACTGCAGTGAAAGTTTCGAACCCAACCAGCACAGGGAATTCTGCACTACTAAACTGCAGAGACAACTTGGTTAAAAAAAAATGAGTGGAATAAACTCATACTTAAATACAAACTACACTACGTCAAATGTTTTTAGGCAGAAAATGTTATATTTTTATTATTCATCACTACTGAGCTACAAAAAGCCCCCTAATATAAGGATAATGATGATGATAGTGTGGATCTCCAGACCAGGGTTAGATATTTAATGAGCTGTTAAGTACTGAAACAGTATCGAGTGCATTTAAAGTTAAAGGACGGTCTAGAATTTGACTCTGTATCACCAACAACCAGTTCATTTCATTTAGAACTGTTCAACCAGCACCTTTCAGTTTAACCAGAATAAAGACCTGCAGGTTCTGAGATTGATTGATATACTGATAAAACTTGTGGTAAAATCTCTCTCTCATTTGTAGCTGATGGAAATATTGAATATCTGAATTCGATCGAAAGACAAAAACCGCAAATCAGATCTACTGTAATTCCTATTTGACTAATCGTGTCAACTAAAAAATACACTTATTCGAACTACAGGGTCTGTTTGGAGAGCCACAGAAGTTCAGCCACACTTTCTGGTGACAGAAGTGATGAAAGTCGCTGTAGTCAACCAACCTGCCACCATCCTCAGATCCACAGCACAATTTCCCATCCTTGCAGAACTGCTGGCATCTGGTGGGGAGACTGAGGGGAGTGTGATGGTATTAGAGCTGCTTGGATCCGATCGGGCTGGGCGGTAAGTGGCTGTGTGTGCGGATAGACAACACCTGCTTCTGAGTGTGGACCCCAGCAGAGGGAAGTGAGCTGAGCCAAGAACAGCTTCAAGCTTCCAGAGCTGCGAGCCTCTGTCCCGGCTCCGTCCCAATCCCAGGGGCTCGCAGCTCTGGGAGCCTGAAGCTGTTCTTGGCTCAGCTCACTTCCCCCTGCTGGGGTCCTTCGGCGTGAACATCCTGCCTACAGCATCTATACCGCTATTAAACAGCCCCTCGTTTTCAGCACTGATAGCATCGACTGGTTTAATACGGTTTCAGAAGCTGAGCAGTGGTGGATGTGAGGGTCGGAATTAAAATGTGTCTGATTTTATTAGCAAATGAACTCAAAATCCACAAAACCCAACATCTTCAAATAGTTTCACCTTTTACATTTAAACATCACATTTGCTGCATGCAGTGCTGTAGGTTTGTCCCTCCATCTGAAGGTTGTTCTGTAATGAAAGACCTTTCAAAAGCGTCATCAAACCATTTCTATTTTAGTGTAAAGTAACCATTTGTCACACATGAAGACACCACGTGAAATTCATTCTCTGCATTTAACTCATTTAACAGATTTAACCCATTTGACCAATTTAACTCATTTAACAGATTTAACTCATTTAACAGATTTAACTCATTTAACTCATTTAACAGATTTAACCCATTTAACCAATTTATCTCATTTAACCCATTTAACTCATTTAACAGATTTAACTCATTTAACTCATTTAACAGATTTAACCCATTTAACTCATTTAACAGATTTAACTCATTTAACAGATTTAACTCATTTAACCCATTTAACAGATTTAACCCATTTAACTCATTTAACAGATTTAACCAATTTAACACATTTCACCCATTTAACCCATTTAACCCATTCTCCAAGTGAAGCAGGGGGCAGGCAGGAACACAGCACCCAGGGAGGAGTGTGTGGGAATGGTACATTACTCAAGCGTACCTGGGATTTGAACCCACAACCTTCTAATTGCAGGGGCAAGTCTCTAATCACTAGGCCACCAGCTGCCCCAACTGCTTCAAATAGTGTTGCCTTTTTCATTTAAAGATCACATTTACTGCACATAGCTCTGTGTTTTTGTCCCTCTGCCTGAATGTTGTTTGATCATGAAAGACTATAGTAATTTTTACCAAAGACCCATGATCCACCTCAGACTTGCATTAAGACTAGATTAAGATTAAAGAAGATATTCCTTTATTGTCATTGTACCGAAGCAGGATGCTACACATACAGCAAAATTGTAGGAAAATAATTTTGCCTATTTTGCCCCCCTTTGATTACTAACCCTGGCCTCTGGGGGGCACTTTTTGAAACAGACACACCCCCGGAAAGGATTGCTTTGTGGTTCAGGGAAGGAACCCTCTAAGCCCTGTCCTTTCTTCAGGAGGGGTGATGGCCCAATGCCTCTATAGCTACTAGAGGATCATGATAACTGGTCAGCAGCCACGGCGGAAATGTCTCCAGGTTATCAGATAGCTTCATTTCCATGGATTTTCTCGGGGCTGCACTAGGATTAGAAGGGGTAGTTTTTTGAGGGCCAGTGGCCCAGTGGCACCATGTCATTAGCCCTGAAACAGTGGGGGGAGTGTTTTAGCCTTCCCAGGGTGTCAGATCAAAATAATCTGCTCCACCATTTCCTCAAGCTTAGTGCTAGTAATAGACTTTAGTTTTCACCGTATGTTGTGCCTGGACTGCCAGAAAACATCGGCTAAACACGCCTCGATCACTCAAAAGCCCCACTTGGGCTTGCATTTCACTGCTGGCCACCATTATTCAACTCGAAAACTTGCTGAAAGCCCCGCCCCATTCACTACGTGGTCAAAATGGCGCCCGTTTAGTGCGAGTGGTGTCCATTGTTCTGCTCGGTGTTTACTGTCTGTTTTCAGAGCAGCATCCAGGTTCTTTCAGTGCACTTAGTGTTATCTTAGCTGTCAGTGTGAGCGCACTACGCCCTAAAATCACAAACTAAAAGTGCACAAGTGTGCGATTTCGGACACACTGTAAAAGAGACTGTAACACGGTAGGAAGGCGCTGCGGCTGCTTCCAGCACCAGCCTTTAGAAATCCAAACCAGGTCCTGGAGCCTTTCTGTGTTCAGCTGCTCGGCGTCTTTTTCTGGTTCACTGGTAGAAATCCAGCCACCCTCTCGCACACAGTGGCTGTTTTCTAAGCTGGAAAAGTTACGTTACTCTGTTATTCTGTTAAAGGGTGTTTGTCCCACTTCTATAGATTACAGCAGCCCCCCTTTCGTCATACTGAACCCTCCCTTTAGGACCACCAGAGCCCCCCAGAGCACCTGGGCTGTGTGCAGACTTAAACTACTGTGTTTAACCTGTAAAGAAGGACCCATGTCCTGTTCATTAATGCCTGTGTTATATGTGCCTCAGACCTTTGTTTGTTTGTTTGTTTGTTTGCTTTGTTACATAGTAATTTTGCATCTGATCTACCGCACCTATGCACAGTTTTTTGTTTCTGTCTATATACACTACCAGTCAACAGTTTGGACTCGTTCAAGGATTCCCTCTGTTTTTATTATCGGCTACATTGTAGATTAATATTGAAATGATCACCTGTTGTGTTTAATGGATTGGTGTTTAATTAACAGGAGTTTCTTCCTCAAGAGTTCATTAGTGGAGTTTCTCTCCTTCTTAATGTGTTTGGGATCATCAGTTGTGAAGGTCGGGTTGGTCCACAGTTAGTGATCCTGTTCCACTACGGTTCTACTTCACATTATGGCAAGAACCACTAAACTAAGTAGAAAAACAACAGTCCATTATTACCTTACAGAACATATTCTGGTGGATATATATATATATATATTAGTGCCTTAACGGCGCGAGATTGTTATCGCGCAATAAAAAAAATATCGCCGTTAATATCGCAAGCTGTGATGAATTTCAACTTGATATTTCAGTGACTTGTCCGGTTCACGCATGTTTTAAACTTGTCTCGGTCTCTCTGTCCGCCATTTTTAACGCCGTTAATCTCATTGGAATCTTGGCATTAACGCCGTTAATTCATCAGTGTTAAACAGGAGACTTGTCTTTGCCAGCATTTTTTACAATGAAGCTTGTGCCTGTTTGTCTGAAGTGCCTTTGATTCCTCGGTGAAGTTAATCATGTGACCCTGTGACCCTGTAGAAAGCTGTACCGGTCAGGACCTGGCTGATCTGGGGGACAGGCTCAGGGACTGGTTTCAGCTCCTCCATGGCAACGCTAAAACAAATAATTCCGGGAGACAGGGATCGGGAACGGCATCAGGTGAGAATTAACACCCAATCTCTCGCAGTCACACACATTCACACTCGCTTTCAGTCATTGTTCACACAGCCATCACTGTGTCTCCTCCGCCCCTCCCGCAGTGTTTGAGAGGAACCTGGTGGCAGGCTGTAAGGACTCTATTGGCTGGATGTTCTCTAAGCTGGACACCAGTAATGATTTGTACCTGGACCACTCAGAGCTGGCCGCTATAAACCTGGAGAAATACGAGGTGTGCATCAGACCCTTCTTCAACTCCTGCGACTCGTACCGAGACGGCAAGGTCTCCACGGCTGAGTGGTGTCTCTGCTTCTGGAGAGAGAGTGAGTCTTTCAGCTTTTCTTCTGTAACTGAAATATTTATATGTTTATCTGTCTCACTGTACCACCACTTACTCTGCAGCTCAGATTCTCCTTTAAAAGCAAAACTTCAAGGGAAGAAAACACTGCAATCAATCAGCCAAGCCAAGTTCAGTGCCTGGAGTTTCTTCAGCTCTGCTATAAGACTAACGTAGAGGACGAGTAATAGAACCTCACATACAAAAGGGTTTAGTGACTACTGATTTAGTGGTTGACTTTGGTGTGCGACCAATAAACCTTTTTGGATATTCTAACTTAATTCTAAATGTTCTAATATTTTTCCTGTCATTTTCTGTCACATTTTACACTCAGCTATTAACTGTCTGCCCACAATTCCCACTAGTGAATTAACTAATTGACTAAAAGTGCTGCACAATTAGGGGTGCAACGGATCAAAAAAATCACGGTTCGGATCGGATCATGGTTTTAAGTCACGGATCGGATCAGTTTTCGGATCA
>JBBPDC010166214.1:0-17778 GCA_037974485.1 Hemigrammopetersius urotaenia | reverse complement strand
AGTAAAAAGTAGTCTGAAAAATAATTACTCCAGTAAAGTATAGATAACCAAAATTTCTACTTAAGTAAGGTAACGAAATATTTGTACTTCGTTACTTGACAGCTCTGGAGGTAGTGTCCTAGAGGGTACAACATTTGCCTGTGAGCCTGATGACCACAAAGTAGCACCTTCTCACTTTCTATCATTGTGTCCTTGAGCAAGACACTCAACCTTCAGTTGCTCCAGGGGGACTGTCCCAGTAACTAATGACTGTAAGTCTCTCTGGATAATGGTGTCAGTCATATGCCATTAAAGTAAATGTAGTGAACACAGCTGATTTAAGGCAAACCCACTGCTGACCCAGGTGTTAAGTAGCAAACGCTCAAACTGTGTATTCTGCTGGGTAAAGCACTGCCAAATAAATGGGACACTCTGTTGCAGCCATACACAAGCCTGAGGTTCATTGCTATGGGATAATTAATCAGACTGTTCACTAAAAATGGGAACTTAATTATTAATGCATATGAAAAACTCTAATGGTGACATCAGAGGAAAGATCATGTGCTGCTGCTTCAACCCCAAGCAACAGTGAGAGGATTATAAAGACCGCTGGTGTTGGGTTATAGAGTAAAGCGACTGGAGTGATGGATTTCAATCCTACCTTGGGATGGATTTTTGATCCAAAACTATTCATGCAACATCAGTAGCTGAGTTCACTAATGCTCTTCTGGCTGAACGCAATTAAATCTACAAAACAATGTTCCAGCATGTAGTGCAAAATCTTACCAGAGAACAAGAGGCTGTTGCTATATATATATTTATGTATACAGAAAAAAATAGAATATATAAATATAATTTGATTATATTTAGTATTCCTTTCAGAATTATTTGACGCTGCGAGGACTGCAACTAATTTCATTGTACCTGTTACAATGACAATAAAGATATTCTGATTCTGAAACTCTCTAATAATACCACTGTTTTCAGATGAAACGTCGGATGAGCAAGTGGATAAATGAGCAAGTCGGATAAACTTCGGCATATAATAAATGAATTATATTAAATGAACCAGTGAATGCTTACCTCAGTCCAGTCTAATGAAGCAGACACACACAAGGATTTTCTTCTGAGCTAAACTGAAGATTTCCACCACAGAAATAAACTCTATTGCCAATCCAATGAGTCAATGGAACATCCATTACACAACACAGCCATGAAAGCGAATTACACATGTTGCCATGTGAAAATCTAATTACATTCTCTGCATTATCACCGCTCTGTGTGCTTATAAAGGGTCTCTCCTTTGACCTTCAACGGCACATGTGCACAGTAATGGAGGAATGTGACACGTTGGAACTATGGTTACCAAGACGTTACCAAAATTCCGCACAATCAGTCCGAGGTAAATGCTACAGTTCATCCTTAATGACATACGTTTCTGATTGTGAAACTGACTGCAACTTCCTATAATTCTCAAAATCAAATGCTATCTCTTTATCTGAAGTGCCTTGTTAAATGGTTGCCATGCTTAGTCTGGGTAGTGACTGAAAACCAACATAGCCAAGAAATTTCAGCTAACTTTCACTGGCAAGACGTTTCCACATAGAAAAAAAATGTCACTACATTCACCATGCTGGACATATTCATCATCACACATTTTTCAACAAATTTACTTACAGGTTTACAATGAGAGAACAAATCATAAATTAGTACCATCTCTCTAATGCAAACTGGCTTTTAAACACACTAATAGCAAGGTTATAATTCTAGTGTGTTTATTTACATTAAAACATTTATTGATAAGCCTACAAATTTGTGCAAACATACATACAAACCTGGCAAACACCAGTATCTGAAAATCTGGCTGGAGATTGTGTGGACAGTGGTACGGTTACCTGTTGTACTAATGCTCCTGTTGCTATCATTATGTACTACCCAAAGGCTGATTTACAAATGAACAAATATTCACATATATTTCTCCATGAATGTCATGAATAATATACATTTAAATAATAAATTATTTCATAAATATCAAAATGCACTAAGACAATGCTAAATGCAGGGTACGCTGATAGTTGTTAAAAATAGGACAGCCGTACTGGATTACCTGGAGCCTTGATTTTCTTATGATGATGTTTGTGTTTTTATGTGAGAGGTATTTATTTTTGTTATTGTTAAATATGCATTTGTATTTGCTCAACCAAAAGCAGAAGATTTTCAGTATAAGACAAGAAAATATGCATTGTTTCTTTGCCTTTGTCATTTTTTACCAAAATGACTGACAAGGCAAGCAGGTCACCATATAAGTTACCCTTGCAATCTTGGTTAATATAAGCAATTTTTTTTGACCATTTAAATAGCCTGTATGAAACACTGCAGTAAAAATGCACAGAGCAAGTATCTAAGACTGCATCGTATTATCATTCCTTCCACGTTGCTCAATGCTGTAACTGCTTGCTGTTCAATAATCATACTCATGATGCAGTGCTCTTCACGCTGGAAGGTTTATGTAGTGTTCACACTACACTGTTACAAAAGTGGTTATAAAAGGACATAGGACATATTTTTATTGGCTAATTATCTGCAGCCCCTGTGTGACGTACTCCTTCACAAAATTGGTCCCAACTATTGGAAATCAAAACGTGACTGGTTGATTTCTCTGTCAAATCTCATTATGTTAGTGGACATCTGGCAGGGTGGGATTTCAGTCCAGCTAGTGAGGTCCTAAGCAATGGGAGAAAAAAAGTCCTGTTGGGCATTAAATCCTTTAACTTAAAAGAATAGAACTTCAGTGGTTGCAGAGTTTTAACATTCAGTTCCATTTGTTAAATATTCTCTTTGATCAAAATGAAGTAAAACTTAAACATGTATTTTTTAGTTCTTAGTAATCTCTAGGCCTTCTCTGAAGGTATAGAAAATGGTAAACATTCCCATCTGTATTGATACATAGTATGCAATCAGCTAGGCTACTCTGAGCTTTGCCATGTTTTAGATTTTTGCCCAGAATGAAGGAACACAAAACCACCTGTTATACCATGGCTACAGTTCTTCAGATTCAGCCATTTGTCTTATTTGGAAGGAGGTGCCTGCCTAGATTGTAGGGTCTAGCTGTTTTGTCAGGCATGAACTGAAGGGGAATTTTAAAGCTTTCACTCGAACTTGACAGGAGTGAATCATTAATCAAGAGCAAAACAACACTGCAGCCAGCAGAACACTGTTGACCAGTGACATTTTAGCTTGTGCAATTCAGAAAATAAGAAGGTTGCTGTTTTCGTTTAGGTCCACCATCCATCATCCCCTAATTGGGTTCTCTGGGGAGTGATTCTGCTTGATCCCTAAACTGTGTTTTTAGCAGTTCAGCTAAAAAACACACGCTCAGAATGGCCTTTCACGCTTAACAAAATAAAGCATTGTAATACTGTCCCTAATAGTTCTGTAAACTGGACGTATAGACATATATTTATGGCAAAATGTGAAAAGTTATTTCCTCTAAAAGTGCCTGGATCTGCATTCCACTGATTTCTACTACACCATTCTTCATAGGCATGGCAGCTTCAGAAGTGAACAGGGGCTCAGGGGAAAACATGCTCCTGAAAATGAAACAAAACGACTCTAAGAATTTAAAATGTGAGGACAAAAATGCACCTCATGAACTGCATTTATTTGATCTTTTTTCAAATGGGACAGTTATGGATGATTCAGCAATGTGCTTTTCATTTAAAAACTCATTTCTGAATGTATAACACCATCAGTGGAGAAATGAACACCCTTAATGAACAGATATGGTAGAGAAAACATGTGTGCTTCATTTTAGACACTGGACCTTGGAGCCTGTGCTTAAGCTGCAGTGTCTCTAGACAAAGTAATTACTGCTCAGGTTACTTGCTGTTAGAACCTGAAACTTCAAAGGTAGTGGGTCATAAACAGTCTTTTTCAAGTGTATTGTCTGAACAAACTACTAGATAATTCTGACATCTGTAGGGAGCGCAGCGCCAGTATAGGTAAACAGAAGTCCCCTCAACTTTGACACATGGCAAACACCTCAAACACCTCTGTAATCACAGCTGTTTTTAAAGCTGTCCAAACAACCTGGCCAACACAGGCGGATTAGCCTAGTTCAAGGTCACTAATTACACAACGCTTTTAACTTGCAGAATAAGAACAACAGTTTTTCAGGTGCTGGCAATTGCCATAACCTCTTTCATTCTTCATTTGACCCTTTTCCTACATGTCTTGTAACTGTTTCCAGTGGGTAATATACAGTACTCCTTTGTCCACTTATCGTTAAATGTTATACATATCGCACGAGTAAAATTCCTCACTGAGCAGAGATGTCAAGTGCATTACATCATGCACACAGCGTGTCAAGCCCCCACTAGGCCATGACGGAGTCTGTTGAGGGGAACTGTATAAATTTTACCCGTTAGGGCAGTCCCTTTATGAACATATTGCTTTTATAAATTGAAAGCAGACTGTACAGGTTGTTAAGAAAAAATAGCACTTCCAAAAGTGAAAAATCACCGGATTTCGGAACTAGCATTATTCTACAGACAAAGGAAAAAGGCAAGTTATAGGCTGCTTCTCTGAAAGGGAGCATATTTCATGGATGATAAGCTTTGAACAGAACAAAAATATAACCCCACCCCACCCCCCACCCCCCTCACTAGAATGTAAAAGCTTTGTTTTATTGAGTGAAAATCTCGTGTGCTTTGAAGACATCCTTACTGAAGCACCAAGATAAACTTACAACCACATCAAAAATACTGCATGTTCTTTTTCATATCACACATCATTCAAATACATGGTTGTTACACACTTCACGAGTGAAATATACAGAATTTAAACCAAAGAGAATTTGAAACAAAGTTATCAAAATGAAGAAGAAATATTCAAGATTGTGAGATATTTCTAGGAAATGATGCTGTTTAAGCAAATGTGTGACACTGACCACGTTAAGGCTTTTAGAGTCTTTTGTACATACTTGTGGATACTGATTCATGTCATCATTAAAGCTAATGGGTAAAGCTAAGAAATTCTAAAATTCATGCAAATATTTCCAATCTTACATTTACATTACATTTATGCCATTTATTTCTGCAAAATCTTCTACCCTTAGCTTAAAATGTCAGATAATACAATTTATAATGGAAATCAATGTATTGGCTAGGGCTGCACAATATATCGCAAATTTATCGTCATCACGATATCAACATGCACAATATACATATCGCGAAAAAATAAATATCGCGAAAGACTCACTGAACTGTGATAAATGGTGTTTTTCCAAAACTCTTCACCCAGTGCCACAGAGAAGAGGGCAAAAAAAATCACTGGGTACAGTTATAGATTGTTCCTTTTGCTATTTTTTTCTAGCTAAGAACTTACTATCATTTAAATTATGTTTACATTATTTAAATTATGTTTTACTATGTTCAATGGTTCAGATGTTTTATGGGGGGCATTAAATGCTCTGTTTAAATAAAACATGGAAGTATTGCATTACACTATAAAGGCTAAGTTTTTACTCACTTATAGTATATGATATCGCCATCGCAACACTCAACAACATTACTGCATATTGCATGTTTTCCTAGTGTCGGGCAGCCCTAGTATTGGCCACCACTTTTCATAAGGGCATATGTAACATGATGGTAATGGTGTGATATACTCTTTGTACCATGTACAGTACAGCAAATATAACCTGCAGATTTTATAATGATGTGAAGTGCAAGTCTGTGAACTAAATGTCTCATATAGGAATGCTATGATGTTACTTATTAAGGAGGTCAAGACACCTAATTATCAATTAAACAAGGTCTGTCTGGCCAACTGAGATTAAATCTCACATTCCTTGTGCGATCAAAGTGTGCATGGCCTTTTGATCATACTTAAACTGAAGTGACGGCTGATCCTCACCACGGAATAAAAAGGGTGAGGATGTTTCAGTTATTTGTTTTTGGCCAAAAAGGCCTGCATACTTCTGGCTACATTTGGCAGAACAACTTGGATCAAAACAGATTTCATCCAGAAGACCCAGCTTGTGTTTTGATCGTATCAGCTGATAAGGCTGATTTAAAAGCGGCAGGTGGTCTATTTATCCCAAATGGAGCAGACGTTCAAGAATGAGAGGTCACACGGCCAATTACCGACACCCGACTGGTCAGTAAAGCTCTCAGCAGACATGCTGCTTTGTTGGCACCACAACACCACAGGCCAGCGTAATGAAAATGGAAATGAACTTGTTAATGAGTTGGGCTTGGACACTGCCAGCATATAAACCCACACCAAAAGGAAAAACTTCTCTCTCATGCGCTGTGTGGCTGTCAAAAGTTTTGGGAGATAACTAGCTCTTCAACGTGCCATTACTACAAATGAGCATGAGTCGGATTTCAGAGCCTCAACTCAGTGCCAGAATGCCAAATGCAACACCTAGCGAATACAATGCAAACGAGCACCCTTCTGTACAAACTTACTATGAGTTTGTATATTTCTGTGGCAGTGGCGGTGATATAGGACGAATTGGAGTGTTTGTAAAGCGTAAAGTGTTAGGTGGTGGTGATGGTGGTGGCCTAGTGGGTAGGATACTTGCCTCTGGACCAAGAGGTCATGGGTTCAAATCCTACCTTCAGCATCACCACTGGGTTCCTGAGCTAACCCCAACTTGCTCCAGGAACACTGTCCCCTTTAGTAAGGGAATAGAAATCACATTGGATGAATGCTAAATTACATAAATGAAAAGTGGATCTTCTGTTATACCAGCAGCAACAAGGCCACAAGGGTATGGTTGTTTCTATGGGAATATGGGAATTAAATGATCCAAGTGAACTTTTTTTGTCAAACTTGTCAATCTGCTGGTCTGTTGTGAGTGACCAAGTTTTTAGCAATATAGGGCAGCTTTACTTGGGCCAGACATGGCTGCTCCTCAGCGGGAGATTGGTCTATGGCTGGGAGGCCAGCAGGGCATAACTGGCTTTTCTCTCTTTTGGGAGGGAGAATGGCTCTCCCTTCCCCCACCTAGAGTGGGTCTGTAAGGTGACAAAACATAACTGGCAGTCAGCGTTCTCCTCCAAGCTTGTTAAGTTGTCTAATGATGTTGCGTTTCTGGCATTTTGAGATGATGTGGCTGTTTTCATGTGATTTAGAGGAAGACAAAGCTGGTCTTCAGCCACACATTATTGATGGTATTGCATGATGGAGTAATTCTAATTGGTAGAGTTAGAGACAATTAAATTGGGGAGAAAATCAAAAAACTAAAGGAGTACCTTGGTTGGCATTTTAAATCTAAAGAAATGCTTTGCATTACAAAGGCTCACCAGGGGGCTAGCTATGGGCAAGGGTGAAAAACCCACTCACATTTGCTCCCTCTTTGCCTTTGCCTACACTCTTCTGAGTTGCAAGGTGAAGTCAGCATGAGCATGTTAAAGATAGGATTAACATTCAGAGCTCTCTCCTTATACACTCTTCAAAGACACTTTCATAAAAATGATGCTGAGCGTTGCAAACTACACCCAAAGTATCAGCAAACAGCTGTCCTGTTAATAAAACATTCTCAGACATTTCTTAATTTTTACTTCATTAAAAGTTCATATTTTCAAATTAAGATATCTCAATTCATTCAAAATGTATTAGAATTTGTCAGTGCCACAAAAATTCTAACATTCTTGTGTCTCTGTTATGACATTGTTTCTCATCGGAGGAAAAACTAAACTACTCTTTAGAAGTATTTATAAATTCCCCCTGGACCTGCCTGCCCACACCCATCATCTCTTCTCATCATGAGGCATAAACTCACTCCTCTTAAGAGGTGCAAACTGAGAGCAACTGTTAGAGGAATGCAGTGAGAACGGGGCCAGTAATCTCTGTACTGAAGGGAGGGACCCACACCCAAACAGGGCCGGACTGTTTCCCCCTGTACGGTGCGCGAATGTCATGGCAACCTATTGTTTCACCACTCCGGCTGAGGGTAGATGGAGGGAGGGAATGTGGGAGAGAGAGATCGTGAACGAGAGAGCAAGAGAATACATGTAGGAGGTCAGCTGCTGCACACCTGTCTTTTTACTCACCGCACTCCGCGCACAGCGTGCCCAAATCCTGACGTCTTAGTCATTACATCAGCTCTCTGCGTGTCAGGCAGTGCTGGACAGGCCATCGGGCATCCCGGCCAAATGCCTGGTGGGCCGATGGTAAATTTGGCCTGGCCAGGTAATTTGTATATTTGTATATCTATATTGAATTTGGCCCCAGCTGGAGGAGCCCAGCAATGTATTCCCAATGTAAAGGATACTGTCTCATAACAACAATCATAACTGTATGATGACGTAACAACAATGAAAACTAATGAAGCAGGAATAAAATAGTATGAATAAAAACATGAATTCTTCAATTTATGAAAATAAAAGACTATCTAAAAACGCTGTGCTATGTGTTTTCTGGTAGATCTAGTATGAAGCAGTGCGAGAGGTGAATCTGGATGAAGCATACAGAGGAACTTGTTTAAGTCAAAGCTTGGTGTTCACACAAACAGCTGTGCTTTGTTGTGGTGTGGGAAACGTTATGGAAATGTCATTCTCAGATTATTATTATCTTTTATATTATTTTATTATTATCTGTTGTATAAGCTATTTGCTTTTTTTGACAGCAAACCTGCATTTGACCATTTATCTTGCATATTTGGACACATTCCCCTGTAAATTTGCACCAGTGCTCAGCTGTATGAAATAGAGGCCCACCTAATGAGATAAGTCATGTATAAGGAATCTCATGGACTTGTTTGCTGTTCCACAGTTGTTTTCATACCAATCCAATACTGTCTTTCTCCCTCATTTAAACAAGTAAGCTGTTAATAATATGTAGGAAGTACTTTTAGCTCCTTACTTCCTCTAATGCTCTAAAGCATTGTATAAGCATTATATACACATATATATATAGATATATATATACATATACACACATATATACAAATACTTTTTGTACTATTTGTTTTATACCTTACGATGAATTCAGATTCTAATTAATCATTGATATGGTTATCTGACCCTTTGCATGCATAACTTCTCCTAAAATAGTGGAATGAGGGTGTACCTGTAGTATCTTCCTGTAAAAGACATGAGCACAGTGCATCATGGACCTTTTTAAGATTACTGAATTGGTTTTCTCTCATTATTGTCAAGAGTAAACCTCAGTCTTTCTCATAGTACAGGTAAATTTTTATTCAAACAACATAAATGTCCCCGGAAAGGTTCAACAACAATCTTCAACTGTGTAATGAGTTTTAAAGGTACACTGCATTCACTTTCTCAGAATGTAGGTTTTTAAAACAATTATTTATCTAAAATTAAACGTGGTACAAATGTCTTGTGTCTAACGGCACTGAAGATAGAGCCTTGGAGGGGGGTGGTATAACCTATTGGTAGATGATGATGCATTCTGTTACTTGGCTGAAAATAGCCATTTGTGTAATGAGCTCCAGAATTTATTCAAATCACTTTTGTGGGATTTAATTCCATTATCTCATAACACTGTAAGAAATGACAGTATCATCCCCAGAAGATGAGTCCTGATCAGAACTGTCGAACCAACTGACTGTGCCGCTTATTGGCTTAATAATCATAGGAGAAGTCTCTGTCACTGGAAGCTTCCCATTGACAAGCTGTGGAACAATACGGCTTAATAAATACAAGAGCGGCTTTTGCCCTTGGTGGCTCCTCTATAGCCTCTAGTTTGGCTGGAAGACAACCGGATAATGAGTAATGCCCACGAATAGTAAAATGGTTATGCAATCAAGAACCAGTGTAGAAGAAGGTGATCCAAGACTCTTACAGTTTTATTTGCTTTGGAAGTGATCATTTTAATCATTTGTGTATATAAAATGCTGAAAATTGTTTATTTTCCTAAACTTTATTTGTTTTACATGCCACTTTATTAACAGTCTGCATAGTAAATCCCAATTAATGAATTATGCTATTTGCCGAATATGCTATTTGCCATGATATTAGACATACAGGTTTGTATATAATGGATATTTCTAACACATCTCTGCTTTGTCTTCCAAAGAAGCACCTGTTCTGTGTGTAACCAGTTCTGTGTGTTCCTTTTTGTAAGAAAGAGAAAAATAAATAATAAAAAAATAAATACTGGACTCAATAAATGAATGTTATTCCAAGCTCACACAGGGTTGGTCGTAAATCAGAATGAGCAATATCAGCGCTATGGGAGAAGGTGTGGTGTACGGTGAAGAAACAAGAGAATGCCACTCCTCTCTCTTAACTCACCACATCGTTATGATACCTAATCAGAGACTCATGCACACAAATACTTTCAACATGACGTCACAGGGAACAGGATGAGAAACAGTTCAGCGCTGTACTGGGCTGGCTGTCAGTGAACCTTTACCGCGTTTGACTCTGTGAACAGACCTAGAATATATTTATTAGTGAACAAAAATTGCTTGCACATGCCAGATTAATATGCATAGCTCGTTTCAGAGAAAGTGATCATCAAGGGTCACTGGTGACCATGAAGCAATGACTCCCAGCCCTGCCAATATCTACCTTTTAAACTCTCGGCAACTGTACAGCCTTTAGTGAAAAACGCGTTTAAATTAGATTAGATTAGATTAGATTCAACGTTATTGTCATTACACATGTACAAGTACAAGGCAACGAAATGCAGTTTAGGTCTAACCAGAAGTGCAATAAGCAGCAATTACAGGATACGACAAGAAACCAGACAACAGATTTAAACACAAACCACAGATGGTTATAAGTAAATCAGTGCTGTAATAACTAAAGACTGAAGAGATTTTAGTTAACTGATTAGTTGGATCTGATGTGCTAAAGGAAAGTAAATAGTCAAATGTGTGGAGCCAGGGATTCTACAGAAACAGGGTTGGGAACAACTGCTGTAAAGCCATGAGCTTTATGAAAAAAGCTTTTTAACAGACTCCTGCTCTGTGTGCTGCAGCTCCTGTGTGGCTCAGCAGCTGTGCAAACCAGGCCCCCGTCTGCACAGCCCCGGCAACTTCAGCCTCTCCCATGATGTCATGAGGGTGAAGTCAGCGTTGTCGGTGTGTGTGTCCAGTACGAGCTGGGTTCCGGCAGCCCGGCCTGTCACTCAGTGCAGGTGCGGAGGGCTGTTGGTGGGAGCAGCAGCTGGACCTCAGGCCCCTTCAGCACCCAGCCAAAAGCAACAGCTTGGGCCTGCTTTACTTTCACTGAACTGATGTCATGCGAGGGGCAGCATGTTAACCAGAAAAAGCTCTACGGCATGTGAAGGAATACATATGGATGCAGGGGAAGGGAGGGGGGAGCTGCAGTGCCTTGGGAATCATTGGAATTCAAATCAATATTAATATTTAGAAATATGTGATAAGGATTCTGCATTTCTAACCAAATGTCTATTAAATAAAACAAGAATTGTTATTAATGTTTATTCAAAGCTAGACTGTGTTTTACAGGCTCAGTGCACAGTTAAAAATGTAGTCCTAGCTGGCCATCAACTTTTGTACACTGCAGTTGAGTCACTGACATGGCCATAATGTTAACTGTCAGCCAACAGAAGTAATTCTAACGCAATCATTTCTCATGTGTAACAATTATCTTGCACTGTTTCCTGCTGAGTGGGAGATGAGGAGAGGCGTCTTGGCCTAGAGCTGTGCTAACTTATGATTATGCTGGCAGCACAAGGCACTCTCACATATTCAAGCCCCCTCTCCCATGGGATATTATGCATAACTGATGTCAGGGTCAAATCTCTCAAAGGGGACTTATAACAGAACAATGCATAATCCAATCAGTGAGCCTGAAACTTAAAACACAGCAGCAGTACTGCGTCCATGAGTCACTGTAATGCCCAGCCATCTCTACAAAATATATTAAAGGTCAGAGGGCAGGGTTCCATTATGTGAGATAGCATTACTGCACTGGACAAGCACACAACGTGACAACAGATATTTCTCTTATCAAACACAGAATATACAATCTAAAGTTCGCAAAAAGAACAATAGAAACTGCCTAATCAAAAAAATACATACATATATACGTATTCTCAAATAAAATACAAAAAAGTTCACAAAAGAACATATATGCCACACATGTTGAATTGTCATTACAAGCAATAAAAAGATCAGGCTTTGCCCTCCCCACAGGAGGCTTCTTGTTCTTACTTTTAACGCACAAAGCGCATTTGGTAGGAATGCAGTCTGCATCCCGAGAATAGTTCTATTCTGGCTAAGTGGCTCTCATGAGTCAATGATGTTTAAGTGGCAATAGAAATGATCCAAAAGCTTGGGAATAACAATCACTAATGACTCTGCTCCCCAGAGGCCCTGACAAAATATAAGAGCATTTCCCACCAAAGAGCTGAAAAGTTCCAGCAGGTGCAGTTGATTAACTGAACCATTTCTCTTTAGAACTGGTACTGGAAAAAAATTGCCGAAGTCAAGTCGACTAGTCGTTTGATGACATCCTCACACACACAGTGGAGGAACACAGGTGTCCAACATTACTTGTAGTAAAGTTCTCTGTAACATTAACAGTCAACATGACAATTAAACCAAACAAAACAAAAGCTAATGCCTCGAATTTAAGAGTACATCAGAAAGTGGGAACATTTTAAGCCACGTTGCCACTCCGGACTGGACGACTCCCTTGCAGTGCTAGCGTTAGCCATGTTAGCTAGTGGCAGAATGCTCATACTTTTACTGTAGTTTAACACCGACTTGCAGATTGTGCAGGTCACTGTGCTGTTTATGTGGTCTAGTGTGAAGTATCTCCACACATATAATGTGTGTCTGTCTTCTCTGCTGCCATGTCTCTCGTCTTGTTGTGGTCTTGTGTTTAGATTCCCCTCATGTCACCATTACAGCCCTTTTCATGAAGTAACTATAATAATTGGTTAAACCAAGGAACGTGTGTCAGCGTAAGCCAATCAGAGGCAGAGATTGCATTTTGTACACAAGCGAGCGCACAGAGAGAGGAAAACAAACACATGACTAGTCAACTCCTCTCAGAGGGCATTGACTTGCGCTTCTGTAGTCGACTATTCGATTTTTGTCTTGCCCTAATATGGACTCTCCTCTAATCAACCATAGACTAAATTTCTTTGAGGACAAGCAAATAAGAATACATTTGGTTGAAAGCTATACTCTCTTGGCACTGTTCCACGCCTCCTTTCTGCCCCAGTTTTCCTACCAATCTCTGCTGTAATAAAGTTTAGACGTATGACTCGTTTTCCATGAATGTGTTCCAAACATGTGAGGTAAACTGTTTGTAATAATGTCCTGAAGTAGGTGAAACAGTGGCAAAATAGAAGCTGAACAGAGCCTCAGATGCAGAATAATGTGGCGACATGGCAAGTCAACAATTCAAGAAGCTTTATAGAAATGATACCAGTATTGGTAGATTGTTACCCTTTGAGTAGGCAGGTGCATCTGTGTTCATCAGTGAATAGGCAAAAGCTCCAAAGTAACAGGCAGCTCTCGTCATCAAGGTGGTGTTCACCCTGGTTTGGATTGGCAACAGCCTCATATATTTGGCAGTGTGTCTGTTGTGCACCTGGCTTGGCAACGGTTCAGTGAAGCTTTCTTATGATGTGGCATTCAGTGAAGACCACAAAGGGATAGATAACTCCCTTGAGCCAGTGGCACTACTCTTCAGAAGCTTAGCCAACCAGTAAGATGTCAGCACAGTTAGAACAATCTTGAACGATCACATTTACTTAAATTCAGCAAATAACCAGCAAAAACAGCACACCCAACATTTAAAATTAAGGGAACACATGGTGTGTTTTAATGAAGATGACATCAGTAGAGACACTGGGATAGAAGCCCAGCCTGCTGTTGAGATGCTTAATAAGCTCTCTGGAGGCAGAGGGCTCAGAGGAAAAGACAGTGTGTAAAGAATGCAACAAAACAAACTCCTTCCCTGGAGAGAGAGTAGGCCTCAGCTTGCTATTGCAGAAAACCAGAAGGGTTAAAGATGTGTATAGAATAGTTTGTAATTATTATTATTTTAACAGATTTGTTTCTTAGCATAGAACAAATATCAATGGATAAAACAGATTTCAATGGATATCTGCAGCAATAGTGTACAAATACCTGATACCTAATTTGCTTTGCTCCTGGTCTCTAGGGAGGACTTGAGGAGATGCAAGTGTGAGTGAGGGTTTTATTCATGAACAGAACACAAATACACAGGTTAAACAGGCCAAGGGAAAACGAACAAGAAACAAAACAAGGTTTCAAAGCTAAAGACAGAGGCAACAAGGTTAGTGTCATGGCTGACTGACAATGAGAACAAAGACAGAAGTATTCAAAGAGGACAGGGATGGGGAACACCTGTGTAAGGAGGGGTTACAAACACACAGGTAAGTACACTTATCACAGAGGCAGGACAAGGGCGGAGCTAGGGAACAAAACAAATCACATGGCGCAAAGCAAAGACAGGATGGGACGTTACGGAAACCCCCCACAAATAACAAGAGGAAAAACAGACAGAGCAGGCTGAAGAAATGAATGGACTAAACATGAGGTAGGCAAACATGACATAGAGAAGACAACAAAACGGCACAGGAGGAGATGCCAGGAAAGACAGTGAAGAGGGAACTGAAGACCCATGGACGACTGGATGTGGGCCTGGGAATGAAACAGAGAGACACTGATAAACTTGACACTGGACTGAGCAGGGACTTGTGCACAACGACAGAGATAGAAGTGATTTGAACTAGAACTGTAACTAGAACTGAAAACGGAAACAGATTGCGGGATATAGGTGCTGGTTGAACAGAAAGTGGTGACATTAATGGTGTGCAGGGTCAAGTAACACGTGAAGACAAAACAGAAAATGTCAAGGCGGCACGTTATCATGAAGCAGGCTGGACGAGAGGGTAGGTGGCCCATAATGTGGGATCAGGAAGCCAGGCTGCTAGCAATGCCAAACCAGGAGCTGGATCCACAGGCCTTGATGACAGCAATGACGCACTCTCCAGAACAGCAGCACTCCAGATCACCTCTGGCAGCAGAATGGATCCTCTTCCTCCTCTGAATTGCCAGTACTCCATACCTCACAGCACAGAACACTGGGGGAACTGACAGTCTTTGGTCACCCCAAAACAAGTGAAGACCCAAGGTGTAAGAGCTCAGCATAGCAAACTGGACCAAGAATAGGGAGTCCGGTTCATTGGTGACCATCAGGGTGCAAAGCAGCAGCATGAGGGCCAAAACCAACCCAGTCGCATCCTTCTGAACACTGGGTGGCAAGAACAGCCATTTCACCCAGAGACAAGACAGAGTACCAGTGGCTGGATGCCTCCATGATGCCTTTTACAGCAATATCTTCAACTACAGGGCTGTTCTTGCCTCCCGCCCCCCCACTGCTACACCCCCCATGCACCTCAGTAGTCTCCTGGCCTTCTTCCTAGCACCCATGAGATGTTCCAGGGACAGAGGTCAGTTCTAATCCCCTTAGAGCACACCCAATTGCCCTCAAGCTGGCTAATGCGCTCGTCTCTGCTAACCTTGCAAATGAGCTACAGCTAGGAAGCTTGCAGCCACACTGTGGGGCCTCTCCTCCCTGCCTGGCCCATTCACTCCAGACACTAATAAACAAAATCCTCACTCACTGCATCCATTTTGTGGTTGGTCAATCTGTGTCATATGTTTAGGAGGAGAGGAGATTCGAGAGCGAAGGTTTCACTCAAACACAACAGAACACACAACAAGCTGAGGGAAAACATACTAGGCATGAGGAGTGGACTAAAGACAGAAACACCAAGGGTAGTCCCACGGTTGACCTACAATAGGAACAAAGACACAATAGCGTTTAAGGAGAACAGGGATGGGGAACACCTGTGTAAGGAGGCTACAAATACAAGGGGTAGAAAACACAGATCATAGGGGTAGAAAAGGGTGGAGAGGTATGGATAATTTAAAAAAACATGGTACAAAGCCAAAATGGCCAGGCATGGGGAGCAGTGTGTGGGGGTGGTACCTCAATGATCCCACTGACAGTGGTGACTCCCTAACTACCAGGCCACCACCTACCACTGTGATTATCCTGAATGGCCATGGAATAGGATGTAAAGGAAGGTAATACAGGCAAGATGGTCAGATGCCCACATATTTATGCACTGTAAAGTGTGGTTCTTGCAAAACTGAAATGACCAGTCAAGTGTGTATCTTTGTATCTGTGCCTTCCTTTTTTGAACTGAATATATTCCTTTAATGCAATGAAATGAAGTCTTTGAACCCCAATCGGCAGTAATAATAATCACAAAAAGAATATCTCTGACTGCCAATGCATGACCGTTCCTGCATATATTTAGCAACCTGGTCTTTATCCTGGGCTGGTGATCTAAACTGGTGCAAAATGTTCCTCAGTGGGTCAGAATGCCAGATGGTCCAAAATGTCTATGCCTACTGCTAAGCATCAGAGAGTGCAGTGACACACTCCTGGACCTGCACAGCACCACGGTGGAGGAAAAAACGGGGCAGTGACTATGATTGGAGCAACACATGTCAGAGGACAACAGCTTGGCAAGAAGCGGCCTAACTGTGCCACTGAAAGAGTTGCTATGCCAACTGAGCATAATACACTCCCCACAGCAATGCTCATTGTACATCATACATAATAATGACATGCATAGTCACATTTTACCATCTTCATAAAGGTTCTCAGGCGATTCTGAGCTCCTCACCAGATTCACAGAGAAAAAAAATGGCCAAGTATTTCTGAGACTAAAAAAGGATACATTTGTGAGACGAAGTACTCAAAGTTGACCTTAAGCTAATGCAGCATGTGATGTTCTTAAACCTAGTTGTTGCAACAAAACAGTCAAAATGTTAAAGCTTTACAAATTGCTGCTTGATTAGGATGTGGATTAAGTCATCCATCATGTGCAATTTGAGCAGGGCACTTTTGCTAAATATTTACGTTCTTTCCGTATTACTGGCTCCATTAAGCTGGACTGGAGAATTTTCTGGTCACTGGAGAAGATAAAGCAGCACCATGTATGGTGCACCATCTCTGTGTTATCATCTGTCATTAGAATTATCATTGACCCTGTTGCTTTCATTAAGAGCCCTGAATGTTTCAAGATCCCAATGATGCCTCCCAATGACAGCCGAAGGCCACATTCTCTATTTGATGTTTCAAAATTACTACTGATTGATCTTCTTGATTTCTTTCACTCTTTCTTTTATTGAAATGCTGCTCTTTGTCTCCTTCTATGTCAACTGTTTGATTCATGTTGTTTTTATTTTTAATATCTTACTGACCTGTAAAGCAATCTTGAGTTTAAGAAAGGCACTATATAAATAAAAATCATTATATTATTGTTTATTTAGTTTGTTTTCTTATATTAAGAGAAGGCTCAATTTCTTCTCTCATCTGTAAATTAACCATTAGCGTTATTTGATTAATACATTTAAGTAAAACAGTTATTTTAATTATACATTTTAATTATATCAAGAACATAATTACATTGCTTATTTACATTTATTTACTCAAGAAAGTAATGTGTGTAATGGGATCTATATGGATGTGATCTATACCCACTATATTTCTTGCGACAGAGGTCACTACAATACACTTACAATAAACACAACAAAAAATATATTCCTAAAATTACACTGTATCAGGAAAAAATCAACATAAAATCAGAAAAGAAACTGGCTACTCCAGTGTCCAAAAAAGTGACCTGCCGCAGGAACCATATAACACTACATGTATGTGTGTGTGTGTGTATGTGTGTGTGTGTGTGTGTGTGTGTGTGTGTGTGTGTGTGTGTGTGTGTGTGTGTGTG
>JBBPDC010166138.1:0-17790 GCA_037974485.1 Hemigrammopetersius urotaenia | reverse complement strand
AACCCCAAGTTGCTCCAGGGAGACTGCCCCCTGTAGTTAGGGAATGGAAGTCGCTTTGGATAAAAGCGTCTGATAAAATGCCATAAATGTTAATGTAAATTATAAAATCACTGTAACGCTCTGCCTTAAATGGCTTATTGCTGTTCTAAAACTGAACAACAACATAAAATATAATACATAGCTGTTCACCAACAGCTAATATTCAAAGGTTTAGATACTAAACATAATTAAACTGCACTTATGCTGTCTTTCCAAATGATACCCACAATATTCCAACATAAGCATACTGTGACACATAATGTGATATAATTAATTACACTGCCAACTACTAAAGCAAGTACTGTCATCTATACAAGGAACTTGCATATTTATAGGAATGTAAACAACATACATCATCTGGTAATAAATTACATTTATATTCAAGTTACATTCTGAAATTGTTTATATCTTCCATGGGGTCCTGGTCTATAAAAGCTTGTCATTGTTTTGATTATGACCTGCCTTAACCCTGTTCTCTTATCACGCACACCTGAGAGACCTGTTCTCGTCTCCTCCCTTGCTCAGGTGTTTCCGTCATGTCATTATACACTACATGGACAAATGTATTGGGATGCCTCATATTACACCAACAGGGACTTTTACATTCTGTATCACTGGGGACAAGTCTGCACTATTTCAAAAAATGACCAATGATGACTTAACCCTCCGCAAACATAAGACTGCGGGTACCATAATAAGTTCTGTTCATAATTAAATCATAATTATCTATAACATAATACAAATATGGTATGGTTTTAAAGTTTTAAGTCTGCCTGTTCTCTGCTTCCTCCCTAAGCTGTGAGAGAGAGCACTGGAAGTGTAAGAAGAGGGGATTTCTGGCCTGTTCACCAAGGGGGCACTTTTCAGTGTAACTTGTAAGTGTCAGATTCATGTAATAATAATTTACAGAGGATTAAGGGCTTACACTTTAAGTGAGCCGTTGTGCTTTACAAAGCACTACAGACAAGATAAATTACCTTTAACTTTTGGAATAAAAAAGCCATTTCCTCGGCTTAGCTTTCCGTAAGCCTGTGAAGTTGAAAAAGTCAGGCCAAATGTCAGTTGAAGGGTGTGTCAAGTTTCTGTTTGCGGAGAAATAAAATTCAGAGAACTTTCAACAAATCAAACTATGTGGACAAAAGTATTGGGATGCACCTGTTTTTCATAAAAACATGACTGAATGAGTTTGGTGTGGAACCACTTGACTGACCCACGCAGAGTCCTGACCTCAACCCCATCCAACACCTTTGGGATGAACTGGAACAGAGATTGAGAGCCAGGCCTTCTCATCCAACATCAGTGTCTGACCTCATAAATGCTCTACATGATAAATGAGCACAAATTCCCACAGAAACTCCAAAATGGAGATATTTCCAAGAAGAGTGGAAACTGCTAGAACTGCAAATGGGCACAAACTTCATATTAAAGTCTATGTATTTGAATGCAATTTCATGAATGTCCCTGTTGGTAATGGTCAGGGGTCCCAATTCTTTTGTCAATGTAGTGTACCTCAGGAGAACCTGAGAAAATATTTTATTAACTTCAATGATTACTAATAAAGGAAATCAGAGTGATGACAAGAATAAGAAAAAAACAAGAGAAGAGTCCTTTGCAAAGTGCAAACAGTATTTCAAGAGGATTTTGAAGGGCCATGTCATAGATTCTCCTATTGTTTTGCTCTTTGTCCACTAATGCTTTGGCCCTTTGAATTACATAGGTTACTTTTCTTGCTTGAAATGTCTAACTAGTAGAATTCCATCCAGTACCTTTGGGATGCATTGGAATAGCATCTATGATTTGGAATTATTCATCCGATCTCACGGCTTGACCTTTGTAATGCTCTTGTAGCTGAATATAATCAAAACCTCAAAGAGAGTCTTTCCAGAAAAGTAGTGGCTGTTACTGCAGTGAATGGGGGTCAAACTCACTACTAATCCCTTTGATTACAGAAGAACCTTTAAATGAGCAGATGTTTGCAATGTTGTTGACCAGTGATGCATTTCATAAACAGTTATGGCCAAAAGTGAGCAATGTGAATGGGAAAACCATGTTGATATAATTTATTCGTACGGAAATAAAGGATAAGTTCAGAGATAACACAGTCCAGTCTATGAAGAAACCAAAAAGTGGTCTGATTATATCTGAACACTTTGCCTATCTGTGTTTATGCAAAAGTCTGTTTCATTTTACAGGGACCTCAGGCACATATCCTGTGTGGTTTATATATTAGAAGATGTTTAGAAAAGAAGTGTGTTTTAATCTTGGGCCTTAGGACAGACAGCTCAAACGATGCATCATAGGGGAGACTTGCCAGGCTTCTTGTAAACTAATTTAAAGAGTTGGACAATCAACATTTTACAGTAACTGGGCATATTGAGAAAGTACTTTGTACAGTCTTGAGAAGTCTCTGAATATTGTAGTGACAGGCCAAATCCTCCTGCATTCCTTTCGGATTTTGTTGGGGTTTATTTCCTTTTATTTTTTCATTTACATTTAGTTATACACACCATTTATTATGACTATAAAGGCATCAATAACTAATGAAGTTGTCTATTCATTGATTCATTTTCTATATCCACTTAATATCTTGGTAGTCATAAAAAACTGCTATGAGTGCATATAAATGATGTATTTGGCATCGGGCTGGGAGGGTTTTGATGTGCAGAACAAAATACTGTGATAGAAATACAGTATACACTAAAGTTCCATACTTGTATAATACAGTATGAATGAAAAGGATGAATATAATTTTACACAAATGCCTGTTTTTACAATGAAAAAACGCCATTGCCACATGTTTCTTATTTGCTGATATTTAAACCAACGGAAAAAAATAGAACCGCAGCTTCAAAATGTGAATTAAATACAAAAAAACCTTACAATATATTTAATAGAGATAAATCTATCACATCTAATAATGAATTTACACCGTAAATACACATAAGTTATTGGTGAGGTTCAAAAGCTAAAAACGACATAAAGCAACCATGAGAACTGAGTGAATCACATTCTTCCTAACCCAGTAATGAAAGTTCAAAAAGTTATGATTATTAATTAACAGGTTAGGTCACTGATGGTTGGAACCACAGCACATAAAGTAATTACTGTTCTCCTTCACTGGCACACTTCATTAGGGCTTTGTGGCTGAAGGTTTAAATTAGTCTAATAGATGAGTATGTTATTATTATTAAAGCTACTAAATAAAGAGTTGTCTTTCCTGTTACATGTTCAAACTTTAAAAGGTCAACACTATTTAGACTATATGCATTAGCCGTAGTAAGAAATTATGAAAATAATATTCAGTTCATATAGGTTTAAAGGTGAGTCAATTTCTTCAGGAAAAACAGACACGAAAAGAAACAGAAGGTTGCATTTCATGCTTTTAATTCAAAGCAGGCATGTGAAACTGTCAGGAAATAGTTTTTGCCAGAATACTACTGTCTCTTCAAGGTAGGCTTTTTTATAGAAATGAGTACAACAGTGTTCTTGAACGAGCTTCTTTGGTTGCTTGTAAATAAGTTTAACCGCTTCATAACTTGCATATTAAATTCTGAGACGAGCAGTAACTAGTCACATTTTCTCAGTTCCATGTAAATGTTGAGTCCACTTAATAGGCAGGTATGACACAGAAATAAAAAATGACCTGTTCCTGCCCAAGTAGAAAGTCTTCATTGCTGGAAACAGTTCTTGCTAGTAACTTATTTTCCACAATACTCATTATTACAGCTCTCACACGCATTCATAAAACAACACACGTCCATGTTGCTCTTCTTACTTGTGTGTTATAGCTGACCATTAATGACTTGTGAGGTTAATGACTTTTGTAATTGATTTTGTGATGTTACATTGGTTGCATCATCTGAACTGCCTTGTGACTGGTCATAATAATCAATTTTGGTGGCTTTCATTTGATTTCAGAAGAAGATTATATTTGAAAAGAACAAGATAGTATCATAATTTCAAAGAGTTCATTGTAATTTTTATCTTTAATAAAAAAAGTCCTACTTCCTTATATTTGGTCTGCAGGTGGAACTCTTACCTGCACTGTAGAGGAGTGATACACTCCATCTGAGGTGGTGTCAATCAGGTCCTCTTCGTCCAGGGTGGCCCTTTTGTAGGACGACATCTGTGAGGTTAAATGAAGAAAAGACTCTCTCAGGGATTCCATACCAACAGCACGCCTTTACCCCCGTCTCTGAGTGTGTGTGTGTGTGTATGTGTGTGTGTATGTGTTTAGTAGCTCTAGCAGTCTATGGGAATCTCCTGTTATGGGGGTTTCTGCTAGGATCCATCAGAGTCCTCGTGTGTCATTATCAGCCCCAGTGGATCAGAGTAAACACAGTTAAGTGGGTGTGTGTGGGGGGTTCCTTCACCTCCCCCACCTCCTGCCTTCCTAAAGTTCACCAGACGGTCTGTCAGCTCCTCTTGGGGGGTTTAAACACGGTCCGAAGTTTTAACCACGCACCAGAAGAGCTAAAAACAGTACAAATGTTTTGTCTTTGTTTTAGCTTCACTGTTTAAACCCACTGTTTTAGGTCCCGGTTCCAGCTTCTTGTTTTAGGTCCAGTTTGAAGCTTCTTGTTTTAGGCTCCTTCTTTTAGCTTGAACTAGTCCAGGCGCTCCCGAAAAAACAGGAAGAAGAGAGAAAGGGACTTGATCAGCTTGTGTGAGAGAAAGGGCGTGTGTGTGTGTGTGTGAGTGAGAGAGAGCGAGAGAGAGCATGCATTCCAGTGTGGTTTCATTTAGAACAGGGGAGGGAACTTTAAGAGCGATTACCACACCCACAGGTGCTCCGATTGGTTTATCAGATGTGACCACGCCCATTCCGGGTTCTACACTCTGGCCGGGGTCACTGTCACCCGATAGTCCTGACAGCCAGTGATTCCTGCCCTCTCTGAGGCTTTTAATAAAACATCTGCTAGTGTTTCGCCCTTCGCTTTGCCTGTTGATTACATGTGCCACAACTAAATGTAAATGCTTTACTCGGACATTCTGTGTTTCCAGGTCCAGGATCATGTGAAGTTTTCTAAATAGGAGCTGGATTATTATCATTATGTGCAATCTCTTATTATGTGCAATAGTTATCATTTGAATATTACTACTTACACTATATGGACACGCCTGCTTTTCAAGGATTGGGCTAGGTCCCTTATTTCCAGTGAAGGGCAATCTTAGCCCAGTTTGGGGAAGAATATTTTTTATTCCTGCATGACTGTGTCCCAGTACACAAAGCAAGCTCCATAAAGGCATGGCTGGATGAGTTTGGTGTAGAAGAACCTGACTGGCCCACACAAAGCCCTGACCTCAACCCCATCCAACACCATTGGGATGAACTGGATCAGAGATTGTGAGTCAGGCCTTCTCATCCAACATCAGTGTATGACCTCATAAATGCACTACAGAATGAATGGGCACAAATTCCCATAGAAACTACAAAATCTTGTGGAAAGCCTTCCAAGAAAAGTGATTGATTAAATAATTCTGGAGGCATGTTTTGAGCCTTCTGTGATAAAATGGCCAACCACACCTACAGAATGTCTATACATGCTAGATGACGCATAACTGACCAGCAGTGTTTCCCTAAGCTGCTCATGCACATGTATCATAACTTTTTAAACTGCTACTAACTCAATTTGACCACACAGCTCAACACGCTTGGAGGAGAAGACTAACACTTATTTCTTCATGCTGGCTAGCATCACACAGTAATGGGCCACCCAACCCAACCAGAAAGAGAAGGCCAATTATGTTCTTTTGGAGTTCTGACTGTGGATTGCTGCAGCATCTTCTGATACATCGAACATTTCGACAGCTGCACCATGCAAGAGTCAGCTGTGGGCAGCAATATTATTTCAGTCACCGCTAACAAATCTCACTTACAACGACTGTTTCAAATCCCACCCTGCATTCAAACTCTCCATATCAACATTTCCTAAACATTTTTGAATATATAAGACACCATCTTCAGTTATAGTGCTGTGAACAGCTGTTTTATCACTTCACACTGTTGGGACTTCTATATGGACGGGTAGTAAAATATTCACACAAAGCAGCTCTAAGCTGTCATGTTAGCTATCGGACCGCATTTGCATAAGGAGCTGTAAAAACGTGTGAGCTCAGAACCCATAAGGTAGACTAAGGTTGGCAGTTTCTTTGGTGTCTCATCTGTTCCTTATTATCAAGCTAAGGAGGTCTGGTTCCACTGCAAAACAAGAGCCTGGCCAAAAATGGTCACGTTTTCCCAAGATGCCATTTTAATAGATGAAAGTATGTCATGGAGTGTCAAAATAAGAATCTTCATCTGAGAGATTTGGGCCATGATGCTGAGTTGTAGTGCCAGCGTAAAACTACAAAAACTTTGGACACCAAGCATGTCTTGGCATTAATCTGTGTAAATTCTTGGCTGAAATAGTCTATCACTTTAAATAGCTTCTATAGTTTCTCCTTTTACAGCCGTCTGCCTGTAGCCAAAATGCTGCGGTCTACACTAAGCAGAGCTCCAGTTCCCTTCGGCCAAACAATGATTCTAAAAAAGCACGTACGAGGCTCCTGCCACTCAAAACCTCTTGGCCACAGTTGCTGTTATCTTTATTTCCCGTCCATATAGAACCCACACCCAGCCCAACACTCAGGCACTTGGCTTATTCTGCAGCAACTCTGCCCAAACCAACTTCTCACGACCTGAGTAGGGCAGGGCAAAATCCTAGCATTTGTGTGTGGATGGGAGGAGGTGATGTGAAGGAGAGGTAATGACGGAAAACTCCTTTTCCTTTTTTTTGTGGAGTCTCTGTGGCATTTTGTGGTGGGGAACGGTGGATTATGAGCTTATTTAGTGGTATTTGGAAAGGAAAATATTGAGCAATACCAGATTCAAACCATGCATACAGGGAAGCTAAGCTAAAAAGAAGTTCATCTGAATTCACTGTTCTTGTGATGTCACAAAATCCAACTCATTTACATCTACATACCTATTCACCCTAAAGCATGTTGAAACTGTAAACAGTGCTTCAGCTCAGAATCCTTAGAGAGCCACAATACAGGGAAGACATATTCCATATTATCAGCCATAAAGATAACAAAAACAGCCTGTTTACATTATTAGGCATAAAGTGGTGTTGAAAAAAAATAGTAACAGAAAAATGAATCAGGACTGTTTTGGCACCTAAAACAACACAAAGTGTATTTCAGTAGATAAACACTTACAGTAAATAGCTTTTTGAAATACTGCCAGGTTTATTTATCTTTTGAAGAAAAAAAAGCATTTACATTTCAGGATGAATATCATGACCAAAATAAAATGCCGAAAAAGTCACTTTAATTGTAATAAAAAAAAAGTAAGTTAGTAGAAAGAGTAAGTAAATAAAACAAATAACATGTAGCTATTAATGCATATTAAGGTTATTTTTTATAACCTTAATATCATCAGTTATTATACTTAATATACATTGTACAATGTGTTTTTGTTTTTATTTTGGATTGAATTAATTCAAAATAATCAGGAAATGCCAAGGTGTCCATTCTAAAGCAGTCCCAGTCCCAGTACTTTCATATTGCTCGATCAGGACAGAATACTAAGCAGAGGGAGCTGCTCTCCTGTGCCAAGTGACCTGTCAAATTTCTTGCCCCAAGTATTTACTCGCAGGCTTACAATTCATCATATTGTCTCAGAGTACGCAAAGTTTTGGCATTCGCTGGCACAAACCCCACTGGCACCACAGCTCGTGTTTGGACATTTTACTGGCACGGCTCCCTCAGAGCAGCAGATGTGAGTGCGTGAACATCATCGACCCGCTGGGCTGAATAATATATTGTATATGTATAAGTATTTTGAGTGTCGACACTATGGCATTATTTATGAGAAGGAGATATGAGTTATGAGACATAAACATGTATGACACAAGCTTCCACAACATATACTCATAAAGGGCTGCAATAGCAAAATGCCTGAGATTCACAAGCACACAACGCCAATGTTGGTGTCACGTCGTGGTGGGGTAGCGAAGTGCAGAGGCAGGTTCCCACTGTCTTTACAGACTTTTATTACCAGAAACAAACAAACAAAAAGCTCGAGAGCCGAAAACATCTAACACATACAGGCAGGTGAAGTGAGGGGTGCGTGAGCTGGTGGACAAACACACGAATAAGAACCAACACTTACAAACACAATCACTTACTCTTAACACAAGGCAGCTGTGACTACATACATTAAACAAGACCCTGTGAACATTTTCAAATTAAAAGTCCCAAACATACAAATGACACACCAGGATGTCACAGTTAGGGTGCAAAATACTTGAGACCCCACAAAACCTCAACATCAAAAATGTATGGAGGTCTATGGAAAATCGCTTGAAACTGTGAGTGAGATCAAATTTGACTGCCCCCTCCCCCAAATCACGAAGAGACATTTTATTTCATTTCCCCCTTGTGGAAAATTATTTTATTTTTCATTTAATCTGAATAGCTGTCCAATGATGCAAAAGCAGCTTGCTGTGATTTTAAGAAAGCGCATGCTAGCCTGCCCCACTCCCAGTACTGGTGGGAGCGAGGGGGAGTCATAGATTGTGGGTGGAATCGTTTATGACTAAACTGTGGATTAGCTTTCCTGCATTTATTTATGAATGTATTTACATTTTAGAACAGCCTTCTGAGGTTCCTCTGACTGACAGCTCTGGTAGGTATGATTCACCCAAAAGCCAAGTGTGGTGGTGTTTGATTATGCTCCACAACTGAACTTTTACTAGTGGAGATGGTAAAGGAACAGGAACTGGAGAACTCAATATTCAAAACATCAAAAGTATAAAGAGTTTACCCACACAATTCTCAGTTACAAAGAAATCCTGTACCTACTGTAAACTAACAGTAAACTAGCCCACAATCTGATCCAGGTACTTAAACATTGAGTATCAGTCAAAAAATGACTCTAATTTAATATTTACATAATGTAACATTCAAGACTGATGTGTTTTGCCTGTCGGACTACTAGCCAGCAAAGTTCATCAAAAAATGTGTTAATCCTCTAAATCAAAGCAGTAAAACAATATTATATATCCTATGTTGGAAGACAAGACATTCAGTGAGGTATGCAGGCCATTTAGAGCCTTAAAAAAAGTAAAAGATATGGTTAACGACTGCAGGTCTGCAGAGTTTTTTATGTTTTGTCTCATTTTGTACAAACTGTAGAGGATGTAGTGTTTTAACTTCAGTCACGTTACAAACATGAAATTTTTCAGAGTTTATACTTGAGATAAAACAGACCGACTGTGTTTACATGTGGGACAAAACAGAGGCCAGAATCTAAAACGGATTGCATCTTATGCTGTCTTGGTAACAGCCAACAATTTTATTCCCTTTCCATCACTGGACATCCACAGACAGAGGCTGTGACTTGCCTCCGTGCCGGCTGCATCCTGTCTGGCGCTTTGAGAGCAGAGGAGTGCCTCTACCATCTCTCTGCCCCGGAGGAAGAGGGTAAGGGGAGGTCAGAGGAACAACAATCCAGAGGCGCAATGCCACATCCACTGTGAACGGACACATGCCCTTTTCCCACAGCATGTTCTCTTTAAACATTTACACAACTTTGCCCTCACTCCAAATATAGTCATATCGTCAATCCGCCAGGGCATATTTGTCTGGGTGGTCCAAAGATTCCTTTATTTTCACACTGGAGCTAAAGCTCTTAAAGTAACTAACAAGTAATGGAAACTTGTACCCCAACTACCGTCATGCAAACCCCATGTCTAAAACAACACAACCGTGTCCAATCACTAAACAATCCCAAACAGACTCGCTTATGTGATTTCTGACATTATTACATACTGTTATATAAATAATTTGAGATTTTGTCCACATTTTGATCAATGTTATGAAGTTATGAAATTACTCAATATTCAAAGGGAATGTATCTGTGATTTCTTTCTAATTAGCATCCGCCAAACAACAACAAATAGGATGGTCCTATCTTGGGTAGAGCCTGTGTTTCACCCATCACAACCTGACATTGTGTCACGGGTGGGGCGGCTAAGCCCCAACCCGGAGCTACCTGGAAGCATGCAGGAACGGGCAGAACGCCAGGGATCCATTCAGATCTGTCTTTATTCAAAAGGCAAAAGAAAACAGGCACTCTGGCCACTCGGATAAACTCAACAGAAACAGGCAGACAGGAAACAGAAATGCTCAAAATCAGGTGATGGACTCATAGTGAAAAACACACAAAGCAGAACATATATACATAACATGCCTCGAACAGAAACCAATCAGGAACCAATCACTTTAACCGAACCAAGGACAGGTGAAAACGTGAACCAAGACACAAACATGCACAAAACACCAAAATAAAAACCCAACAGAAAAGCAGTGGCCCTAATGGCCACTGACCGAACCGTGACACATTGCTTATCCCACATACTACTTATGTTCTGACTGATTTGATTAAAACATAAAAAAGTGCACATCCTATTGTTGCAATCATGGAATAGTGAACACCGCTACCTACTTGCTGCATGTGTCTAATATCTGATGTGTGGGAGTCCCTGGCTGAAAGAAAGTTGCATTAAATGGTAGAAACTGACCATTTTTGTTTCCATTAAAAAGTTAACAAAGTTTAAAGCAACTGTGTGATGATATGACAATGCAGTTTGTACATGGCAGCTGGTGGTTAGGATGTTGGCCCTGCAATCAGAAGGTTGTGGGTTCAAATCCCAACTGCTAGTGTCACCACTGAGTTAGGTACCGTCCACACACTGCTCCCGGGGCGACCCTCATTGGCGGCATCCCCCTGCTCCACTTGGTGAACGGGTTAAATGCAGAGAAAGAAGTTCACACTGTGTGCTGTGGTGTGTTCATGTGTGAATATAAAGGTTAATAAATTAAATCTACTTCACGTGTTAGATACAGTAACCTCTTAGAAAAGATGCAGCGCAAACCTATAGGTGAACAGCAGCTGTCTTGTCTGACTCATAACATCCAGGATAAGAAGGAAATAGTGTTATTCAGACATTTTGTGCTTATGTGGTCTGCTTACTCTTAGTCTTATCTCGTTTGCCTTAACCTCTTTGACAGGAGTGCCTGCACTAATTTGGTTGAATGTTGGACGTTGATTTAGGTTTAGCTTTACAGGTTTGAATAACAGATGTGGACGACTTGAGCACTGATGTTGCTCTTGTCAGCTAAAGGCTGTAAATGTAAATGTTAAGTATTACTTTTATTTACATTTACAGCATTTACAACATGTAATTCTCTCTCACTGCTGCTCTCAGATCAGTGCAAAAAGATCGGAAAATACCTAACGTTCGCTCTCGACTTTCCTGACCAGGAGCCATTTCAGATGTGTGGTGTGTCGGATAGCTGGATCGAGGATTGCTGTGCTGGCTCATGCTGCCATTCAACAAGGCAGTAAACCGCAAGCATGCGTCAGTAATTCGTCACTGATCCTGTAAACCAGTCAATCATTTGCGGCACGAGAGCATTCCCAGAGGATGACTGGAATGTGTGTGTGTGTGTGTGTATTGTTTTTGTATGGTTTTATGACCTAGAATGTCAGGACCCTCAGCATTCTGCGGTTTACAAAAAGCTCCATGTTTAGGGTCAAAGTGTCATTACATATAAATATTTATATTTATAACAGCCCCTGTTTCAAAGAAACATCTAAAGGTAACTGGACTCTCTCAGTAGAAACCTCAAGACTCAGTCCCAGAGCAGCCCATTGAGATAAGAATGCACCCTGCAGTCAGTCCCGCTCCAGTCATATATTTAATATGTATTTTATTCATGAATTATTTTGCTAAACAACAGAACTACTGATGTGCATTACATAAAAACATATAGTTAGAGTTATAGTGTCTAAATATGTGTAGCTTAGCAAGCTTTTGGTTAGGCCTTCAGGCACTGCTATTAAATCTTAGCATGTCAGAATAAACAACACCCTAATTAGGGAGGTGCAGTGGAGGTTTTTGTTCCTATGAGTGGGACAAATTCCTCTTTAAGGAAAACATCACTTTAGGCCTTCTGGAGGTTCGTCACTGATTGAACAGGAGTGACTGCTTTGTGCCAGGACTCTTTACAGATGGAGTCACCATTGAAAAGCTACAAAGAGGGTAAAATACACATTATTATTGGTTACAAATTTCAGATAACAAAAGGTATGTCTTCAGATGTCTGTGTTTAATATAGACACGATATGGACATGTTAATGTGCAGCAAACTAGTTAGTCTGGCTCTAATTGATGTGGTTTGCCCCTATACATCTACAATTAAGCCAACAGCACTTATGTAAAGATTTATGATGAACAGATCAAAAAAGACTTTCTAAAGACTCCGGGTAGCTGTACTGACATGGCTGTTTCAAGAACAATTCAATGTAATATTTAAAGCTAAATATATTGTGAAACTGACAGTGATTGTAGAGTTATTGACGATGGTAATCTCTGAACAAAAGTCTGCAATAATTTAATTGAAGGATAAAGTGTGTGAAATACAAGTATAGCTGTAATAAAGTAGATACATGACTAATAATAATAATAATAATAATAACAATAATAATAATAATAATAATAATAATAATGAAGACGAAATTGCACATGGGTCATTTGTGCATATCTACATCCTGATACTCCATGAGACAAGTTTGAGTGCATCAGAGAGAAGTGAATAAAATAGAGGATCTCATTCTATGGTTATGTAAGGCAGGTCAGGAGGCTTGTGATTTAGAGGTTTTGGCCTCATTTCATACACAGAAGCCTCTTGTTTGTGAGATATAAACACGCTTCGCCAACAACCGCATCTGCTCCTGGCCAGAGATACATTTTGTCTTCTCGTGTTTCACACGGATTTCTGACGGTTTGAAAACAAAATGTTCAGAAATGCACTGAACCCTGTTGCCGTTTGTGTCCACGGCTTAAATTTAATGCTTCACATTCAGCCAAGTTATTTAAGGAGTACAGCTTGGAGAGCATAATCATATCCTAGGGGCGAATGTTTCCAACAGAAGCATGCAGTCTGTTGAACTAATCCAATTCATAAACTGTTATACAGTACTATTAATAAACCTGGGAGGTAATGACTAGATTAGATGAAATGAAAGAAAAACAGCTGCAGTTTATTGCAGATATTGGAAACTTTTCTTTTCAGACCCCTCCCCAAAGTTTCAGCTAACTCAGACTAACTAGTCTAACTCAGACACCTTCTCGATTGTGTTTAATTTAGAAATGCGTCACAGAACAAGAGAATAATGTTAGGAATCATTGTTTCGAAATTTCACTGTGCAGGCCATACATTCAGTATGGCTGAGGTCACAAGCATCATCACAAATGTATATGTGTAAATTTCAGACCAGGCAAAATACAGGGCAAGTCAGAATAGAGCTCAGTTATATATACCTGCCTTTTTTTATATACACTATATTGACAAAAGTACTGTGACAGATGACATTCACAACACCAGGGTCTTAAATGACACTGCATTCAAATCCATAGATATTTAATTTGGAGTTGGTGCCCATTACAGCTTCCTCTTTTCTTGGAAGACTTTCCTCTTTTCTTGGAGTTTCTGTAGGAATTTGTGCCCATTTTTTCTGTAGAGAATTTATGAGGTCAGAGACCGATGTTGGACAGGATGGTCTGACTCACAATTTCCATTCCAGTTCATCCCAAAAGTGTTGGATGGGGTTGAGGTCAGGGCTCTGTGTGGGTCAATCAAGTTCTTCCACACCGAACTCATGCAACCATGTCTTTATTGAGCTTGCTTTGGGCATTGGGGTACAGTCATGCTAGTTGAAAACTTCTCCAAACTGCGTCCACAAAGGTAGAAGCATGGCAATGCCTAAAATGGTATCAACAAGTATTAAATTGCCCTTCACTGAAAGTAAGGAGCCACCTGAAATCAATAACTAAGATGTATGCCGTAATATTTTTGTCCATATAGTGTAAGTTGGATCATACCAATAAAAATGTTTGTTTGAAAAATAAAAAACAAAATTAAATGAAAAAGTTGGGGGTGAAATCGGTCAGGCTTTTCATACAATGCATAAAATATGTAGCCATTTTTTAAATGTATCACTTGTATATTGCAGATATGGCAAAAGTGCGAATAACTATAATGAATAACAAACAAAATGTTTAGTTTTAAATTCAAGCTCACTGCAACCCCCAAAGAAAGGCCTCCCCTCCATTTCGCATTGGAGTCTAGCTTTGCATGTCTGCTTCAATCGAACAAACTTTCCCCTATTTCTTAAGTAAACAAAACAGCGGGGCATCAATGAAAACCTCAAGTGTTACGTCAGCATGGGCCTTCAGGAGAGATTCCTAAACTTCCAACACACTCATAAATGCATCTGAAGAACACATAAAACTCATAAAAGAGATTTAAATAGCTGGGTGCTCTGAGGCGGTATGTCTCCAAGTGCGTCTGAATGCTGACTTCCTCTCAGGAAAATGTGATGGAACGAAGGCCGCCTATAAAGAAAGAGAGGGGCCATGGGCGTGACCTCTTGACGTCAGATCAGTCTTCCCCAGTGAGCTCGCAATAGGATTAGTAAATGTTTATCCTCTGACATTACACAGAGACCAAAGCAGACCTCATGGTTTTGAGGGCAACTCCTCATACCATCATGTGGAGACCACTGTCCACTTAATCAGCCTACCTGAACGTGGATGCATTCATTTTGGATTATTAGCATCAGTGATGTTCAAGGACATTCGTTTGATACAGAAATATGGCATTACTTGAAAGTAAATATGTTGGGAATGTTAAGCTAAACCACATACAGAACATTCACTCGAAAAATATGCATCATGCTGGCCTTTGCTGACCTGAATGACTCAGAGGGCTGACGGTGAATCTAAGGCACTTTTGTAATTGAGATATGGACAACTCATGCTGAAAGAGCTTTATCTAATAGGTAAATATTTAATACTTTGTAAATACCACTTACTTACATATCACAGCTTGTTGTACCCCAATTATAGCCACCATTCTCAATCAGAAGTAATGCTGGCACTTGAAAACAGATTTTAACGTATTACTCGTCTAATACTGTGATTAGAGTGCCCATCTTTTTATAGAGAAAGCAAATGCACAGTTGTTGCACACTTGCAGACTGCAAATATCAATGAATCAAATGTAAGTACTAATTGCAGATATCAAGTCATTTAAAGGGGTTCATAGTTCCACAAGGGAGTTTAAATCCGTGCACTGGCCAAACCTAACCTAAGTAAACCACTAAATCAGTGGGGAAAGTGTGAGATTCTCAGTTAGTCGTTTCATGACATTAGCATTTCAAAAGCAAGGTTACAGAATCTGCCTCACGTCCAAATGACTTCATGCCAGGACAATAAAATGTGAAGATTGTCCTGCCTTTTCGTTTAGGTGAGGATGACGAAGCAGTTTGGACAGAAAGCCATGAAAGGCCTGTTTCTCTTACTCCGCCGGCTGCGTGCCCCCACATGAAGTGGAGCTGGTGGAGTTTTCTTTTATCTGATGGAGTGATTTTAAAGGTGCGCCCCTGGCCGTGTTTACAGCCGGCACTCAGTGGGCCGTGTGAGGCCTGTGTTCACTTGAACTCAGGTTCTCTGGCTAATGATTAAACTGAGCTCAGTCTGCAGCAGCACAGGGCCAACACTGATCCTCAGGTATAAGAATATTAGTTTCGGAAACTAATGATAAATACAAATCGGAACGTTGTTTCAAATGTGTTTTCTCTCTCTATGTTTCCCTCCCTCTCTGGCTTGCTCTCTCAGGCAGAATGTGGCTTTGTTTCTCTCTCTTGCTCTTCCCTATAGTATTATATTACTGTCTGTCTGTCTGTCTTAGTCTCTCTCCTTCCCTCCCTCTCTTTGTCTCTTTGCATGTTTCTTACTCACTCACTCTCTTCTTTCCATATCCTTTGCTCTCTCTCTCTCTATTTCTGTCTCTCTCTCTTCTCTCCATATTTCTTGCTCTCACTCTTTTCCCCCTCTCTCTTTCTCTCCCTCATCTCTATCCCTTTCTCAATCTTTTTTTCATATCTCTGCATATCTCTCTCTCCCCCATGTCTCTCCCTGTCTTTCTCTACCCCCAGCCTCCTCTCTTCCCATGTCTATGTTACCCCCATGTCTCCCTCTCTCTCCCACTCTTTCCTGCACATCTCTTGCTCTCTCTCTCTCTCTCTCTCTCTCTCTCTCTCTCTCTCTCACGCTCTTTTTTTTCAAATAACACATGGTTCAGGCACATAGTCCCTTTTGTTTGGCCCATTTACACCAAGACACCAATAGGTAACATTGAAACCAACAAAACAAAACATTTAGGAGACTTTTCAAGTTATGTCGGGACAACTGAACACAGCGTTACGATCTAATTAGCCATTAAACCTTCTCAAGCAGCACCACACATGCCAACGAGGAGTCAAAAGTTGAAATGTTTAGTGGAATGAGACACTTACCATAATTAAACTCAGCTTATCTTCTCTTTCTTCACAGTTTCTTCACACACTCCTACAAAACATGTATACTACCCTGAGCTCTGGGTAGAACAGGCCAATGTGCTCGTGTTTCCCTGTACTTTATTATAGCCCGTTTCTGACCAATGGTCTTTCGACAAACCCCGCCTCCTACACTTGGATTGGCTGGTAGTATACAACCTCCTGCCCTATGATTAGGTCATAGGATCCCAACCTGTGATTGACAGGTAATTTGTACCTAAACTAGTTAGCAAAACAGATAATATTATTATTATCATTAGGATATTATTACAATCGCAAACATTCTGTATTATACAACTAAAAACTGTAAACATATTATAATGTGTATAATTGTGTGAACGTTAATGAGTATATTATAATACGTTTGTACCTGCTATTGTATTAACAGAGTCACCACTATTTTATACGTACACACACACATATTACATATACACGCACAGACACACACATATGTATATGTATACACATTTTTTGTTTTAATCTGCTTTGTTTTAAATAAATATCAGTATGTTTTATTTATGTATTTATTGTATGTAACTAGTTATTGTATGTTATCAATGCAAAGTGCCCCTACATGATAGGTATTTCCAAAAAATGCCTATAAATGTACATACAAGGTCTGAACTGAAAAAAAAAAAACATTATTTATCCTGGCAGAGTCAGAAAACATTATTTATCATGGAGGATATTGCTTAAAGACTTACCATGACTGGAACAGCACAGATTTTTGATGGAGAATCGCCACTTATAATTTTAAAATTTAAAACAACTCTTACCCTATTTAGCCTGTACTGGTTGTCCATCTACCTATGAAACCGCTCCTCATGTACAGCATGCAAACAGAAAGCTCTTTTCCCTCTGGAATTCGTTAGTATTATTTCCTCTAGTATAAATTAGTCAAAGATAAAGTAGGCCATTTGAAATTTCTATGCAATTCAGATGGTTCAAGCTTTTGTGTACTGTGTTGGAAATCAGCCAGTAGCCCATTTGAAACTGAGATAGTCCAACTGAATCCACTTTAAAAGAATGTACCATTTGCATTAATAACAACCACAAACCGTTCGCACCCATCGAAATGTTGGACTGAAGTTGCTCCCCTGTAGTAAGTCAGAGGTGCTATGCCGCTATGCTGTATGGCTGTATGTTCAAAAGTTTGTAGACACCAGCTCATCTAGCCTTTCCATACTGTAATTACCTTTTATTACCTTTCCATACTGTAAATACTAAACACTCTTCAAAACAATATTTTCTAAATATTGCACATATTTTCTAAATTTGTACACATACATCACATTCCC
>JBBPDC010166122.1:0-17790 GCA_037974485.1 Hemigrammopetersius urotaenia | reverse complement strand
TTTGTCTTTCAAATGTAGTGAAGTGAAAGTCATAAGTTTCCAAAAAAATACTACTCAAGTGAAGTACAGATACTCAACAACTCTACTTAAGTACAGTGCTCAAGTAAATCTACTTACTGTCCACCTCTGAACTGTACTATTTAAAACATTTGACTGTTTTAACATTAAACTAAGAGTGTTTAAAACTTGTACTTTCAGAGAGTTGATTTGAGTCATCTGAAATGACAGGAAGCAAACTAGCCTGCATTAGCATTATTACAGCATTAGCTAATGATAAATGACATTTAGATGACTGTGACAAGGGCTAATTACAGAGGATTTATTTAACAAAGGCTGAACGGTCTAAAGCGAAAGCTGGAAGCTTGCTATCTGAATACAGCTAATGATATTAATACAAGAGGGAAATCACTTGCAGTCTCATGTTTAACTACAAGCTAAAAAGTTTGCTTATTTTGTCTTCTAACATTATTGAGCAATTGATTTTGATTAAAAGAAGGGCTCGTGCCCCACATTGAGCGCTGCAAGGTTTTTGGGGCAGCTGGAGGTCTGTTGTCCCTGTGATCAGAAGGTGGTGGGTTTCAATCCCAGGACCACTCAGGTACCCTTGGGCAACTCACACTGGTCCCTGGGCACTGCTTCACTCTGTGAATGGGTTAAATACATGTTGTGCTGTTCACCCTGTGTGCTGTGATGTGGTTGTGCTCACATATGACAAATTGACACTTTACAGAAATGATAACCCATAGCATTTAAGCCACCTTTTCAAAATTGGATCAGTTTGGCTTTAAAATGGAATAAAAGTTAGAAATATGGCTATTCCAAACCTCGAAATAACCACTTCCCTTCTAGTGACAGGTTAATGTGTCATTTCTAGCCTTCCACAGTAAAACAATTCAGATTTACTGTGTGGCTCAAACCATGTTGAATTATATAGGCTCATTTCATACAGAACGTTTGCACCCTTTCAGTCATAGAGCTCTGGCCAGTTGAAATGAGAAAGCGCACATTCATTCTGTTTTATCTTAGTCCCTCTGTTTATTTATTCCAGAGGACCACAGCCGCTGGTTTCTTCGGCAGCGTTTCAGTGGACTGTATGTGTGTGTGTGTGTGTGTGTGTGTGTGTGGCGTGCTTTCGTCACCTTTCTCTCAGTAACTCTTGACATTTTCCATGCTTTCAGCTGAAGTACACTACGATGAGGATTAAGGTGTAATACGGTGCAGCTGGACTGAATGTGCGTATCAGGCTACAGGTGATAAGTAACTGAAACCCTTAACACAGAGCACAGCTTTTCTAACCGTAACCAAACAAGCCCAGATTTCTCATTTCCTGTCCAGAGTGGCAAAGATAACAGTCAATTACTATCTACTCACTGGTGTAATTGTCTAGATGTTTTTCTTAAAAATTCAAAGCCTAATTTGATAATTCATGTGTGTAAAGATATATAAGTGCTCAAAAGTGTTTCAGCGCCACCAAGTTTGTTTCGTTCTTTCAGAGCTTATAGTCCACTGCCCACTGATTTGGAAGTGTTGTATCCTAAGTATTTTCCCTATCCATGCTAAAACAATGAAATCATTCAAACCCATCTCCCTCCTCTGTCCCACCTACAGCAGGATGAGGTAATGTATCTTGGATCCAATGTGTCTATTTTTTCCTTTGACAAATTGTTGACATCTCATCGAGAAATCGAATATATTTTTAATGTTTAATATGTTTTAGTTATATTTTTGGAATATATTAAGGTATCGCATTATATTTCGTTTGCAGATGGGATTAGCCCTCAGTATTCTCGTATATGTCACATTTGTAATCTGCACTTGCAGTGAAGAGGAGAATGAGAGCGTATAGGCAGTAATATAAGACACTTGGCACGCTACTTCTGTTCCCTGACTCAGACAGTAACCCACTGCCTGCCAGATGGCCTCTCCATACATTCCTGCCGGCCGCTCCTGCTGCTCCAAAATGTTCCAAGCAGAAGATAGCCCTTTTGCGCTGACCTGAGACCAGCTTCCCCTGAACCGTCACGACCTTAAAGGAAGGAATACAAGTGAGCAACTTTTACCAGTGCTGTGCATCACACTGTGTGGTGATTCAGTGCACATACATTTATCTTTTATAGGTGCACGTCTTGAGCTGAACAGCTTTGCCTTCGTTTTTAAGAACTGCTGATAACATTTCTTTTCATTTCCAAATAAAAATTTGGTTCTTTTAAGCATGATTTTAAAGGAAATGACAAAACCTCAAAACAAGAGAAGTGATGCAGTGTTTACATAACTTAAAGAATAATAAAAAACAAATAAAAAAACAAATCTCTTGTTCACTCTTAAATAATAATTACCTTTAATGTATTAAAGGTAATGTTCTAGTAGTGCTTTGCCATCCAACTGCAAGAGGAGAGCGTTGATTACAGCAGTGTTTTTATACTTTTCCTCCTTAAATACGATGTGATTCAGGTGATAAGTACCTCATGAAGTAGAATGAGGTGTTTATGTAGTATTTAAACAGACATCGGCATGGAATGGTTGTGATACTCAAAGCGATGTGGATTTAAAAATGAATTGCTGTGGTCTCGTTTTTTTTCTGGAGCTGTATTTGCATATTTCATCCCCATTGCTGGAGCAGTAGGAAGATACTGCAGGACCATTTATAGGCTTTATCGTATCAGAATTAAAATTCATAGTAGATACACATGAATGTAAGCAAACATTTTTCTTAATACAAATAATGCAATGCCAATACTATGTAGGGAATGTCTGCCCACAACTCAGTAAGGTGTGTGACCAAGACTGCCATGACTTAATTATCACAATAGTTAATGAACTTGATGAACTCATGATTTATTTAGTCTTTGCACAACTCAGTCGTGTCTTCCCACGAATCACAACGTCATGGCCATAAATTAGGATCTTATCCCATTCCTTTGAACAAGTTCTGTTATTCTTTTGAGTAAAATAGCAATAACCTTTGAAAACACCTTGTCAAACACCTTACATTTATATATTATATGAAAACACCGTACATTTATATGTATTATGTTATCATTTGTTATGAGATAAATCTTTTAAAACTATCTTGGCTTCCTAAGACTTTTAAACTCTGTATATGTTTTCAGAAAGTGTGTAAAAATGTGTAAGAAGAGGCTCTTTTATTGTGCTGAGGCAGTAATGGGCTATGGGGGCATTTTAAATTATGTTTGAATAACAATGGCTTTGTGGTAACATCAAGTTCTATTGTTTCTTTTGCTGTAATCTAAGTTGGCTATGATATTATAGTGTACTTTCCCTGAACAATTTCCCTGCAACAGGATGGATGTCCAACATGTCTGGGCAAGGTGGACTATCTTTTCAGAAGCTGAAAGAAAAGATTTTGTTTGCACATGCTAATCTGGTCGCACGCGCTACTCCTTGATAGAATCTTTTTGTCAGGCCTTTTCAAAATGCTGGACAGGAAGAATGCTGTTACACGTTCCACATTTCCCCCCCGTCCTTAAATTCATATTTGTGTCGAGACCATACCAGATCAGTAATGGGCCTATAGCACAATGTCCTGAGGCACTAGTTGCATATTAGATATCAGAAACAGTAGAGGATGTCTTTTTCGTTCCAGCATTAAACACTGCCTCCATGGTGGTATGTTAGATAAGATCTGTCTCTTAATCTCCTTTCAGACACATTATACTGACTAAGAGGCAAGCTGGAGCAAAGCAGAAGAAAACAGTATTTGACGTTACATTCTTGAAATTTTCTCCATACATAGACAATAAGTGCAGACACACATGGGAATATGACAATATATTTCAGTGCTGCAAGCACATTCCTGTTTCTTATGATAAATGAGTGGGAAAATTGGAGTACAATGGTGGAGTAGCTCAACCTACTTAAAGATTTTTATGAAGAAACACATTGTCACTGGCAGATCAAAACTTTGGTCAACTTGGTCAATGAGTTCAATGCAGAGGAAGAATTTCGTGCTGTTCACGTACGACAAATGGTCACTTTCACTTCACTTTTAAAACCTGAAAACCCTTTGACTAAGTGCCAGGTGATGAAGATTATCCACTCTGGGTTGGCTGTTTTGTTTTTGTTTGTATAAAGTTTGTATGAACTAAAGAATCTGCATCAGGTTTCATCTATGCAATGTTGAGTTCATTTCTTTACATCTTAATATAATCATGTGGATACATATTACATACGATTGTCCACAAAATCCTTAAAATGGTAATTTTACAGGAGAGGGCGAAAACATTCTTTACATATGAGGTCATTTGATGTAGCAAGTCATTCTGGACCATTTAAAATGGCCTGTTTTTGATGGTCTGAAAAATGTGATATATGTGGTTTTCTTTGGACAGGGACAATATTTCTTCATTTTCTGTAACCGCTTAATCCTTACTAGTGTCACAGGTACCAAGAGCCTATCCAGGGGTCCACAGGGGGGCGAGGCAGGGGCGCCGGCCCATCGCAAGGCGCACACACACACACACACACACACCATTCAGTCTCACAGAATCTCCAGTTCATCTGATGTGCGTGTCTTTGGACTGTGGGAGAAACCAAAGACCCCGGAGGAAACCCACCCCACCACGAGGAGAACATGCAGACTCCACACACACAGGGCCAGGACCCGGTTCCGAACCCCCAACCCTGGAGGTGTGAGTCAAAAGTGCTACCAGTGCTATATGTTTATATGTTTAAGAATACTCCTTGTATCATGGGAAGGTTTTACCAGGGTGTAATGATCTAGGCAACTCTCGATTTGGTACAATAGACAGTTCAGGGCTCATGATTTGATACACAAATCATATATTCAACAAACAATGCAATATTTAGAACAAAATACAATGACTGCATGACTGTAGCACAATTTGCAACCTAGAGCTGGAAGGCTCATGCAATTACATCAAATTTTAGAGAATGCTTTTTTTCCTCCCATTGCATATTGTCATGTTTTTGCATAGCCATTATCACACCCCTGCTTTTTACCCTTCAGTATCATCTGCACTGAAAGCAGTAAAATGTGAAGGAAAAGAAGTTTACTGTCATGTCTGTGTGTATCTTGGTAAGTTTTGACTAACACCATTGCATTCAACCATCTTACAACACAGTTTATATTCGACCATTGTCTACAAAAATACAGTGCCTCAGTTTTTCACTGTCTGTTTTGACAGAATTCCACTTTGCTCCTCATATGAACATCCAACCATCTCCAGTGATATAATCAATCATCATCAGACATGTGTTACAGCAAAGCCATATGAAGAGCCGACATGTAAAAAGACCTGGTTGGATCTGCTTCTACTACAAACTGATAAATCACCTTTATCCCCTGAGGACTACTTTCTCTGAAGCAATGGGCGATCAATTAAGGCTTGTTTCTTTTTTTTCCCCCCGCTGGTGGTACATTTCAGCCACGTGTGCAGCTGGTGCACTCTGACTGCTTAATGTGTTATCCAGTTGGCTCGAATGACTTGAAACAACAACGGTGTGTTTTTGCTGCTTGCCCCCTGAATTAATGGGCCCCAGGTGTTAGCATCCATCTTCCGAAGACCGAAAACACAGCCCAGTTACGTAGTCCTGTTTGGGAGGTGAAAAAAAAAATTATCAGTCATTTTCAGCATACTTGAACAAGAAGAATGAAAGGGTGGAGAAAGGCTGGAGTGACTCAAATCGTAAGTAATCCGAAGCGACAGAGCTGGGTTCGAGCCCAGGATTCTCACCGGATTACGCATTAGCTTCTGTTTCCCACTCCAGTTGGGTAATCGTCTGGATCTGCTGGAGAGATGTCCCTTTATCATTCTCTGGCTGAGTTAACTGCCTATTGTGTCACAATGAAACAAAATAGGGACATTTTCTAAGGTCTCTACAGTGAAAACTATAGAATGGCCAAAAATGTTCCTTCACCTTCTTTAGCTTTGCACTAGAGGCAGAATTTCTGAAGATTGACACTAAAGATTTTGATCTTGATCAGTGTTGCTGAATATTTTCCTCTACATTATTTTGATTTCCACATTGTTTTTAAGTGTATACATGCGGGTGGAGGTAGCTCAGTGGGTAGGATACTTGCCTCCAGACTGAAAGGTCATGGGTTCGAATCCTATCTTCAGCACCACCAGGTTTTGAGCAAGACCCTTGGCCCAAAGTTGCTCCAGGGAGAGACTGTCTCCTGTAGGTAGGGAATGTAAGTCGTTTTGGATAAAAGCGTCTGATAAATGCTGTAAATGTAAAGAGGGGTTAATTTTAACACAGTGTTACAACTAAGCTACCCAAAGTGCAAAAGTTGATGTGTTAACCATGTAAACAGTAAATGTTAATTTACTAATCCAGACTTCTCTAGCAACTCTTACAACTAGCCCCTCAGCTATAATTAAGTATTTTTTTTTAATGGAGGAAGTAATGTAATATTTGCATTTGCATTGATTTTGGCTGAATTCGCCATAAACAGCAGGTGTTCAGAACAAGCTCTATGTTTTTAGTGGCAGAGACATGAAGGTTGTTCGTATAAGACATTTACACTTACATTATTTTTTATAATTTATAAATCACATTATTTATAGAATATTGTAATATATTTTTAGTTATTTAGCCAGAGACAATGTGTTAAATTGTGATCTGCTGTCTTGTATGTGGCACAACAAAAATGTAAGTCATCTTTGACCCTGAACTCTCACTGTGCTTCTACCCATTTTACTGACAAACAAATGAGGGGTTGGGGCGAGGTAAAAAATACCAAAGCAGTGATCACTCATCACTAATCTTATTGTTCCTGTGTCTCTCTCTCTCTGTCTCTCTCTCTCTGTCTCTCTCTCTCTCTCTCTCTCTCATGTCTAGTGAACATCTTAAATTACAGCTGTCAGCATGAACTCATCTTGGAGTACCAATGGCTTTACACAGATGCTTGCGATTGGATACAGAATCCTTAGTGGTTTTCAATGTTTCAGCCATTTTCTGAGTTGTTTAAACCTGTATCCTGTCTGACAGTGTTATAGAATCCATAGAATCCATAGAATCCCCCCTTACGTACAGAATTCCTGTTTCTTTATGTCAAGGTCGTGCTATAAAAGTTCACATGTGAAATGTTATACATTTTTTCTATGATTTATTTCATTTTGTCTTGTTTTCTGGGGAGTTCCCAAAAAAGGCCAGTCTCGAAGCCCTTCCCTTAAGTGCTGTGTAAAGTGAAGGTTCAGCCCATGAGCAGCCAAGAGCGCAATTACTGCATAGAGAAAGTATGTGAGACAAAGCAGCATGCAGCGCGGGAATCACTGAGGGGAGGCATGCAGTAATTCAAGGGGATTTCTTTGTCCAGCAGTCTGCTGACCTACTGGACGTCCACTGGGGCTACAACATATTGCATTGCATTGGTCATTATACTGTAAATTGTATTTAACTTTGATGGGGTCTTTATCATGGAAAACTGATAAAACTGTTAAAGTGTCAAAACAAACTATACACTCCCGTCTCCTCACAGCCATTACAGACTGAGCTGCAAAAACATGGACTGAATTCACAATTTCTTTGACAAAACCATACACTTATCCACATATTCAGTCTACAGCAGTTTGATACGCCAGTTCATGTCAAAGTTGGAAGGGGTGTTTCAGCCGGGACTGCTTTTTGAATGATGCACAATACAGCCAATCAGAATAAAACTCATTTGCATATTCTAGGAGTAACAAAACAGTCTGTTTAAATGAAAGGTCATGTGAAAGTGAAATATTATTGCATCGTATTACAAACAATTTCCTCTGGGATCAATAAAATCTGATAAACCATAAAAGTGTATATAATGTAACTTAAAGGGCATAATAAATGATATGGGCCCTTTCATGTATATTTATATAATAAGATTTTATTATTTTTGGACCGACAAGAAGCTTTTTCAGCCGACAAGAAGCATAAACTGTCCTGAGAGTGAATATTAGTAATATATCAGATGCTGTTTTCTACTAGCTGAGTATTTAAATGTGCAAAATTGCAAAGATTCAAATATTCATGATGGGAGGAATAACAATAGTGAATGAATAAATAGTAAAACACACTAATATTACAATTCTTATGCAAAAAAGAGCTATGAGGTTTTGATCAGCAATTGTCTGGTATAGAATACATAGCACATAATTACAGCTTTGAAGAACTATACACACCTGAAAACAGTAAATCATGTTGAATGAAGCGAGAATCGTTTCCCTGTGGTCTTGATTTCGAATGGAATGTCCTGAGTGGACAACTGTAGACTAGCACTGCTCCTTCAGGAGCCACTCAAACCCCTGTACAGCTGTGGAAAAGTGCGTGTGAGTGTGCATGTGTGTGTTTGTGTGTGTGTGTGCATGTGTGCACTGTATATGTGTTTGTGTCTGTGTGTGTATGTGTGAATTTCTGCATGTGTGCTTGAGTGTGTATTTGTGCAGTTCTCTCTGTATGTGTGTGTGTGTGTGTGTGTGTGTGTGTGTGTCTTGTTTTCACATAATAAATCATAATCACCTCAGTGGCATGTTGATTTGTAGGTTGCCTCTGTCTGGTTCAGTCTTTGCTGGTCTGTGCTGCTTGTTGACTGCATTATACTAAGCCAAGGGCCTGCAAGGGTCTGTGTTCATCCCTTATAAATTCAATCTATTTTTTTCTAGTCTTATCTTCCACTCTGTAGACACACATACTCTGCTCCCAACAGCATGTGTATGTTTTCAAAACGCTTACATAATGTCCAGATGACGACTCTGAATGCACAGCGTTCCTCCTCCAGATGGAGGGGACTTAGAGGTCAGGGTGACATATGGCTCTTTTCAGAGGCTCATGAAACTTTCACCTCCAAATCAATACTTCTTGCTTATTTATATTTATGTTTTTTCTAACTTTTTCTAATCTGTGAAAACCGTGTTTGTTGCTAGAAACCAAATTGTGTGATGTGTGATAAAAAGAGGTTTCGTCATTTTTATTCCAATAGCTAAATGAATTGAGTAAATCCAGACAAAGCAAAATAACTGGCTCACAAATCAGTAAAATATTTTTAAAAAATGGTTATTTGCAGAACCTTTTATTTTAAATTCACATGAACTTTGAACAAACACCAAAACTAACACTGGTCCAAATTTTGGAGCATGATTTACTAATAATTCTAACATCTATATATGCTTGGTTTATAATCTATTATAATACATATCTAGAATTTAAGTGAGACCGGCCGGAAGTATATTTTTTCCAGAAAAAAAGCAATCAAGTAAATTCAGTTCATCACTTTTTTCTCCTTGGAAAAAAACATCAAGAAAATATATTATATTGAGTACTTTGCTAGTCCCCATTTGGGATTTCAAGCCTTGGTGGGCTCTGGTAAGCTCCAGTGGTGCTTTGAGACCCTGTAAACCCCAGAGGGAGGAATCGATTCTCTCATCCTCCCTCCACCTCCAGTTGAACAGAAAGCCTGTTGTGTTGCTAAAAAAAAAAAGCTTGCTTGGAGCTGGTGGGCCAATCAAAGTAATTATAAGTACACATGCCCAGAATAAGAGGCAGGCCTAGTAGGCCCACAGTCAACTTTGTGTGTGCGGCATTCGCCGAATATCTCGCTTCTGTAGCTCAAGGGTTCATGCATGACTGACAGGTTTTAATGACTCGGAGGACTGTGTATTTAAGCTCGACGCATTCTGGCCCTGATGTAGTAAATGTCACCCAGTCTTGGCACGTGGCACACGTCAGAGACAGCCCACTTTCTCCAATTAACTCCCCATTGGTTTTGCTGAACAGAAAAAGCCCAGTGTTAGCATTGGGTGTGCTATATATAGCACGGCACGGCGCTTTCTGGACTAGCTTGAGTGCACTAAGTCAGCTCAGTAATCACTGCGCTGTGGCCATATACCTCTGACATCAGATGAATGAATACCACTATAGCTACACACTACCACTCTTTCACCATACATAAGGTTCCTTGACTAGACTCCCTCACCCCCTCACTGGACGCTGGATTATAAACACTGGTTTGAATCTGGGCACTACACTCATGCTGGAATACAAACGCCACACAATTTCAGTATATATTATGGTGGTGATGATATTTGAGCTCACAGATAGAGAGACAGGAGTGCTGTTTTAGACCATTACCCTAAGAGGCACCTGAACCAAATTTTTGCGACAGAAGTGTGGAAGCTGTAAAAAACGTTATTCATGCAAAACAAAATCTCAGGCCAGTTTTATATGAGTCTGTTTTCACCACTGTGTGTTCTATCTTTCAGAGTTTCTCTTTAAAACCTAAAGCTTTCCATCAGAATTGTCCTGATAAGTGGGCCTGCCGTATAAAGCTAAAGGCGACCAGCTGAGAAATATTATTTCAGCTCATTAATAAAGAGATGGAAAAGCACAGATGTGGCAAGAGAAGAGGAAAAATCCCCTTAACACCCCTCGCTCTGGATCCCCAGAACACAACAGATGTGTTTGTAAAAACCACTGGCATTTTATGGCATCGTCACTCGATTCCTCCCAGGAATAATATAAAACTTTGCAAAATGTGTAAAACAGCAATTTGGGCTTGGTGCCTCTTTCAGTCTGGTAAAGTCAGGAATTTGTATATATAAAACAGGGTAATGCCATTATCATGATTAAATACCTCACGTTACACGTTTCTGAACTTGTTATTTGCTCTTAAAAGTCAAAAAAGTGGTGTCCACAATTTAATAGAACCATGGTTCCCCACCCTGGTCCTGAAATACCCACTGACCTGCACATTTTAGTGCTTTCCTGCTCTTACAAACCCACTTCAAGGGTTTGAAACCATAGTGTGATTGCTTGAAGAACTCCTTTTTAATGACATCCTTTTTAAAAGCATCTCAGCTTATATCTCTAAAACCATAAAGACACTGATCCCACATTAAAATGAAAATAACAAGGACTCCCATGAATCTCCCAAATATCATGTATATAAGATTTCTCCCTATTGATGGGAAAATGTGAGTAAGAGTCATAATGAGTCTATTGAACTGCTCGGGATATAAGACAAGAAGTAAAAACAAATATATTTTCAAAGATATAAATATATGTTAATGATGTATTTCATCTTATTAAACCACAGAAAGAAACTGAAAAATAAATATATTTATATGTATATATATATTTATCTCATACAAAGTTTTTTTTTAATTGATATATTTGCCATATTGACAATCCCAGTTTAGAAAACACATAATTGAACAAGTTATACATGCTCTTTAGTACAATACCTTACTGTAAGATGTTTCATTTTTATTTTGAGCTGTGTATCCTTTGCTCAAGCTCTATGCACAGAGTTTAAAATGGGCAAAATAACGGAAGTACCGCGGATTTTCATTTATAGAAGCCAGTGGTTAGAGGTGTCGTTTATAGAAACTTTATAGTGGCTCCATTATGGCTAGCTGGGTGACATTTAGGCTGCAGGGAAGTGCTACAAAAACTATAAAGCGAGTGTGTGTGGGTTACAGGGGCTGCAGGCAGCTGCTGGATGGCTTGACTTTTTTGCGAAAATCCAGCTGTCCGGCTGTGACGGGCAAGAAGAAGGTCGAGCCAGAGAGCAGGCAGATGACGTGGAACACTTTGGTCTGCGGATGAACGGGATTGTGTTTCAGGGGCTAACTTATGCAGGAGCGCGAGTAAACATCCTGCTGTAAATGTGATGCAATGACTACAGAGTGGTAAACTCAAGCTGCTCTCATCGACAGGCAAAGAGCCAAACTGGAGTGAAAGCATTCGACATGACATGCAGAGTTTCACAGCTGAGTGCTTTTTTAGTTTTCAAAACTTAATGGTCTCTAGAATCAAAAAAGATTTTAGTGGTGAGATGGTGCATTTTATTCCTGATATATCTGAGAGAGAGAGGGAAAGAAGGGGGGGGGCGACAGCAAGTGAGCAAGAAATGGAGAGAGATTGTGTGTGTGTGTGTGTGTGTATCTGTGAGAAAGAGGGAGAGTAAGAGAGAGAAAAAGTCTGCAAATTAGTAACTCTGTGACTAGTAACTGTATGGCTTTATGCTCATCAGGCTGACAAACATGGGAGTCAATCTGTAGCCTGAAACTTCAGATACATACTGAATTAAAATCACTTGGTAGACTTTTTCACAGGCTGGACATTAAACATCTAGAAGTTTAACTTTCAGTTATATCAAAATGCGTACAGGCACAGACACATGGAACCAAAGAACCTATTTTATGTTGTTGTGTCTGGCTGGGTCAGTGAACTTTATCAATCTGTTGCTATACAGAATTTGAGCGGATTGATAGATATGAAATTTAAGCACAGCTTTAGGAACTGTATGATCTAGGCACATAATTAAAAAAGAAAAGTGTAGAATAATGATACTGGAATTATTCTAGAGAAAGAAACATGCAAAAAGAACATGAGTATCCTTCCTCCCAGTTTCATTGCCAGTATGTGTTGACCCCAGTGACCCAGGGGCCTTAGAAAGGGGAGCTGCTGAGCTACAGTTGTGCCTGGTACCATCAAAGCAGCAGAGAAGAAACTAAAACAATCCCTTAAAGCAATCCCTTAATGGTCAGTGCCTTCAAATCTAAATCCTCAGTTCAGTTTTTATTTGTGAATTTTATCACTGGTAGGCATGACACAGTCAGTACCATCAAAATAACAATAACTACCAGAGATTACGATGTTGAAAGTACTAGGAACTGAGATCCAAGGCCTGGATTTGAAGACTTATGGATAGGGAATACTGAGAGCACTGCTTGGGGACCCAATGGAGTGGAATGCAGCTTTTTCCTTTTTTCTCTGGCTTAAGATTTCCATAATGGGACCACCAGTCCCTCTTTCCCAGTGTCTCTTAGTGATTAATTCAAAAATTTTCTTTAATTGCTAAACCTTACCAAGGTTTATCGCAAGCCTATCCCAGGGTCTACAGGTGCGAGGGAAGGACTCACCCAGGGTGGGGCGCCAGTCCACCACAGTTCAATCAGAGTTAATATCTTTAAACATACACTATATGCACAAAAATATTGGGACACACCAGGGTTTGGGCTAAACCCCTTGCTTCCAGTAAAGGGCAATCTGAATGATTCAGTATACCACAACATTTTGGACATCCAGCACCTCTGGGATGAACTGGAATGGGAATTGTGAGACAGGCCTTCTTGTCCAACATCAGTGCCTAGCCTCATAAATGCTCTACAGAATGAATGGGAACAAATTCCCACAGAAACACTTCAAAACCTTCCAAGAAGAGTGAAAGCTGTTATAGCAGCAAGGGAGGGGGGAGCTCCATATTAAAGTGTATGTATTGGAATGCAATGTTTTTAAAGTACCTGCTGGTGTAATGGTCAGGTGTTCCAATACTTTTGTCCATTCATTTCCCAGTCTAAATAGTCCCAACCACAAAATGACCTATTCTTCATGGGGGAGTGCAACTCAAGTGTATTTGAATGCAATGTCATTAAAGTCTCTGTTGGTTTAATAATAGTTTATAAAAATGTTTTATAGTTATAGATTTTTTTAAACATTTTTTGTCATTTTTTTTAACAAATGGAAAACTAAAAGTTTTTTTTTTTCTTTTTTGGAAAAAGCTTCTCCATTGTATACATTGTATGACGAAAAAAGCGTCGGTTGTTTTGATAGTGCGCATGCGCGTAACTTCAAACGGATCTGAATTCAAACTGCTCGGCGGGTAAAACAGGAAGAGCAGCGAGCAGCGAGCAGCAGCACAAACACGAGAAAATGTCCAAGACACTGCAGGGAATCACGCTGAAGGGGAGCGCTGAACTCGTGGCGGAGTTCTTCTGTAAGTAAATACGTTTTTTTAAATTCGTTTTCAGTTTATATAAGTAAAGCGAGCGCCTTGCGTCGTGTCTGAGAGTTTGAAAACAGACTGACTAACGTTAGCTTTCTCACACTAGCACTAAATACAGAACAAAACAAGTAAAAAGAACTGGCACCCACCAGTTTTCAGGGTATGGGATAAGCCCCTTGCTTCCAGCGAAGGCCAGTGTTAATGCTTCAGCATACCAGAACATTCTGAACAACGCAGCCGTCATGCTTCCACCTTTGTGGACAGGGCTTTGGGAAGGCCCTTTTCTGTTCCATCGTGACTGCCCCAGTGCACAAAGCAAGCTCCATAAAGACATGGTTGATGGACGGTGTGGCATGCAAAAGTATTGGCACGCTACCACGGTAAAGACAATTTGTGATTTACCACTCTTTTATGAACATTTCAACTGTTTAGTGTGGTAGCCAGGTAAACACAGTGGCATGTTTTCTTTCGTGATTTGTGGATTCAAGTGACGCCATTGCCCACTCTTAAATGTGTTGGTATTAAAATTTGTATTTTTATTGTCAATCGCGCATAATAATAAATCTTTACCATATAAACAGGTCCAGCCAGGCTCACATTCATCAGTCTGATTTGTGGTTTTTTTTTTCCAAATGTATATGCACACATCACCCCTGAATGAACTGTTTAGCCACATATGTATGGGCTACATCACAAACCAGTGGCCAAAACACCGAAAAAAAGACACCCAAATGGACCAAACTAGGCTCAAATTGATCAGTCTTATTTGTGATTTTTTTCACCCACAAATCTAAAACGTTCAGTCTTCAGACAACATTTTAGATTTGTGAAAAATTCACAATTCAGACTCATGAATGTTAATCTGGCTGGAAAATTATTTGCGTTTGACAATAAAAATACAAATTTTAATACCAGCACATTTAGGGGTGGGGAATGACATTTTAATTTACAAATCATAAAGTACATCATGCCACCGTTTGAGATGCTCTCAAAAAAGTGGTGACTTGCAAACTGGGTTTGACACCCTTGTTTATTACAATAACAGGGACTTTACATAGACTTTAATGTTGAGCCTGTTCCCCTTTGCAGCTACAACAGCTTCCAATCTCCGTTACAGTTCAGCCCCAAGGCTTATGAAACTTGCTTTGTGCAATTGGGTGCAGTCATGCTGGAATAAAAGTTCTTCCCCAAACTGCATGCACAAAGTTATAAGCATGGCATTGTCCAGAATGTCCTGGTTTACTTAAAGATTAGGATTTTCACTGGAAGTAAGTGGCCTAGCCCAAACACATATTGTATACATACAATATATTTCCATTATGTTCAAGTATTGACAGTACCGTCTTAAAGTGTATATTGAAGTTATTTATCACAATATTGATAGCTCTGTCATATTCCCCATCTCTTGCTTTTCAGCCTTTGGGATCAACAGTATCTTGTACCAGCGAGGGATTTATCCCGCAGAGACTTTTACCCGAGCGATACAGTATGATATGAGTCTTCAGGTCACCACAGACCCCAAACTGAAGAACTACCTCACCAATGTTGTGACACAGCTCAAAGGTAGGCATGTACAAACAGATTTATAAAGAGAAATCAGATGCTTCAGGCCTTTTGGGGTTTTCCCTCTTTCTACATGTTTTTGGATAAGATGACCTCTCATCTATCCTACGGGTGGGAAATTTGCACAGTTACAACAGCAAAGTGAACTGTACAAAAGAAGAAAGTAGAAGCAGCATAACCTATAGAATAAAAACTATAAAGTATAACTATTATATAAAATTTGTACATTATACAATATAGTCTCTCTGTGTGTGTGTATACTCAGTGTATCGTCAGATGCCTGGTAACTATTGCACATGAAAACAATCACATTTATCTGTTGGTGGTGTCAATCCTTGGGTGAGCGTTTATGCATGAATTATACTGAATGTTTGCCAATTATTATTCCTTAAAACTAAAGTTAGTATGGTAAACATCTGGCTTCTCTTGAGAGGTTGGTGATAGATTTTGTTTTGGTACATTTCACCTCCAGAGTGGCTGTTTGACTGTACAGTGCAGAAGCTGGTGGTGGTGATCACATGCCTTGAGACCAATGAGGTTCTGGAGCGGTGGCAGTTTGACATAGAGTGTGATAAAACGGCCAAGGAGACCAGGTACTCTCATACTGTGAAGAAGGGTTATCAGACATCATATAACAAATGAACTTTGAGAAGTGAAAAGGTGATATGGTATCTGCATATGTAATGCCACAGTTTGTGCACTGGGTCTTAGAAATTGTTTTGCGTGTTTCAGTGCTCCCCGAGAGAAGTCTATGAAAGCCATTCAGGAAGAAATCCGTTCAGTCATCAGACAAATCACAGCCACCGTCACCTTCTTGCCTTTATTGGAAACCGCCTGTAAGTATACTACAAATACAATTCAGTGTAACAAAATAATGTCACTAGCTTACTATCTGGATTCCTAAAGAAGTTGTACTATACAGTTCAATTGTCTTAAAATTAGGAATCAAGTGGGTTCTGTGTATGAAAACAGAATCTGTTGAGATGCTTTCCCAGGTAAGACAGAATATTAGGGCTGCCCAGTTGAACTTGTTCGGTCTGTACTAAGGTGATCGGCAAACACTTTTATTCATTATTAATTTGATCTGTGTGGTGGTACAGTAATTCTATTTGATCTTTTAACTTATTGTTTTGCAGACCTATTTTAAAACTATTTACAGCATTTATTGTAAAAGTGCAACACGAACTAAAGAAAGTAATTATTAGCAGCAGTAGGAATGTTCCGATGCACTTTCTGCCCTTTGATTTCATAGAAATACTTTATCATATTTTCTGATTTGAACGTAATATGCGTAATTTAACCGCTAAATACAGCATGAAAATCACTTCATTTTTGGTATGTACTCAATGTGATGTTCCAGACCTTTTCTCTTTGTCTTTCTTTTTAAAAATGACTGTTTTTATTATTGGTTTAAATTGACCAAATCTGCTGTGAGGACAGCTTATGTTAAATAACCTATTTTTAAATGGTGAATAAATACACTATAATTTTGCATTGATGTGATTGAGCCTGTCCCCTTCTTATGGTTTAATGGCTGTTAAATAGTACCAACATGCTGACACTGCACCTGTTGTGTTTTTCTTCTGTAATACTGCTATACTGCGGACTGGGTAGATGTGTGCTGAATTTAGATATTGTAGATACTTTTCTTACTTTAACAAGACACAAACCGTGTGGTGGATCGTCAAGATGACTTGTTTGACAGAGTTTAACTGGTTTATTTCCTGTATTTTGAACAAAATGGGAAGAAACTAATTGCTGATCACCTCACATTCAGAGCTGTACATCTTAACATAAAGCATGGCAGATATTCTCACTTTATATGGTTAATTATCACTGTGGAGAAATGGGACGTTTCTTTGCTGATATGGGGGACAAATCTCTTTCTACACTGGATCTTATTTTTATTAAATAAACTGAAGTTAAATTAATCAGCTTTTTTGCAGCGATGTTCCATTCACTCATTTCAATTTCTCCCCCCTCTTTCAACCTTCTTTCACGTGTCTGTGTGGCAGGTGCGTTTGACCTTCTGATCTACACAGACAAGGATCTGGAGGTCCCAGAGCAGTGGGAGGAATCTGGTCCTCAACTCATCGACCAATCAGAGGAGGTGCGGCTTCGGTCTTTCACCACTTCAATCCACAAAGTCAACAGTATGGTGGCCTACAAAAGGACAAACTCCATGTAACTGTTTCTGTCTCACTTTCTCTGTTTCTGTACATAGTTGTGAAGTTTCTTTGTTCTCAAGCAACACACTCATTTGCTGAGGTTTTTTTTATGTCTGTCTTATTGAAAATAGAAAAAAAAAGAAAAGAAATAAATGTCCTGCTTAGATACAGGAAAAAGCTCTTTGTGGTCTTGGTGGCATTTTGTCATTTAGACCAGTGGTCCCCAACCTTTATTCCATCACGGACCGGTTTAATATCAGAAACTATTTTCACGGCCCGGCCTTTAAGGAGTGGCAGATAAATATACGTATATTA